>APFE031060585.1:0-55728 GCA_000404065.3 Pinus taeda | reverse complement strand
AGAGAAGATCTACAATTAGGTATGTGTTTAACCTATTTGGAGGTGTAGTCAGTTGGATGAGTAAGAAAAAATCTGTAGTGGCACTATCAACTACACAAGCATAATACATCGCAGCCACTCATGTAAGCAAGGAAGTATTTTGGTTGCAGAGATTGTGTTCAAGTATGGGGTTAGTAGAGGGAGCTACAACGATAGACTGTGACAGCCAAAGTGCAATTTTCTTGGCAAAGAACCCCGCATATCATTCAAAGACAAAGCACATTGATGTTCAGTATCACATTGTGAGGGATATGATAGAATACAAAAAGGTGTTGCTGGTAAAGGTGGACACTTTGAAGAATATTGCAGATGCATTGACAAAATTTGTGAGCTCTGAGAAGTCCTCTTGGTGTAGAGAGACAATGGGCGTTTTAGGGCTGGAAAAATGACTAGTCTCTCTTGTGGTCACTTGTGGAAAGAAAACAACCAGTGGGAGAATGTTGGGTTGTGTTATATTCTTTCCATGACTAGCCCACGTAGTTAACCGAGGGATTAGAGGGGGGCGGAGCCCCCCTTCGTTATGCCGATTGTGTAGAGGGGGGGGTCATAGGGGGTTTGAGGCGTACCCATAACCCCACTTTATGGGGTCTCGGGTAGCACCCCAGAAAATTTTGGTTTTGGACCCTATGTTAGGATGGGCGGACCCACCTATGGTTTTGTGCATGATTTTCGCACATGATTTTGGACGCGATGGTTTTCGGTCCATGGTATTGGATGCTTCGGCATGTATAAAGATGCAGTATAACATTGAAAGGAACATAATGAAAAATCAAGCTAGTAGTCCTGGTTTTTGGATCCAGGGGAAAATCTTTGTGTATATGCGTTTTACGTGTTATGATCTCGCATTGTTTATTTTATGTGTTTTAGAATTCGTATGCAGGTAATTTCTATACGGGGTTAAAACCTACAAATCCTGCTCTTCTCCTCTCTTCATCAACTCATAATGGATCAAATGGGGACATATGTTTTGTTTCGATAAAAAAAATTAAGCATCCAGAGAATATTCTTGTTTTAATTCTTTTGGGATTATGGGTTTTACTATAGTCTTTTTCTAATCAACTTTTTGTAGGAGCATGAGGATTATTTTATTTTTATTGGTGTATCTTTTGTGGTCCCACTTCCATTAGTGGGCCTAAGGTAAGTATCTCTTAACTGCATATAGGGGTAGGTCACATATTATTGCCTTTGTTGCATTGATGACCATCAGTACCATTATTGTGACTTAGGTCTGATCCCGTCAAGTTGTGACATTAGATACTCTTCTCTATACATGTTTTATATTAATAATAGAGCCTACTTAATCATGGATTCCCTTGTATAGCACATTTTTTATATCTTAGTATCCATGCATCCATTTTCATTCTATTTTCATAACCCCTCCAACTAGCCTGCCATGACATAACATTTGAGCCTCATCTCCTCTTCTTGTCATATTTATTGCATTACCCTAGGAGTATAAGTTTATAACTTGTAATTACCACATTTTATCATCCTATTTTTGCTCGATTAACCTTGGTTTCCTCATTCCATTTTCATCATCTACTTGACATACCATCTTCTTTCACTTGGTGTTTTACCCTTTCTTGCAGGAACCACTGGATGAGTGGTTTGATTAGCTACCAACATTTTGACATCTACATGTTTTGAGTAGTTCCACCATGAACATAACTCATTTCTACCCTTTATACCACTTTTTCCTCGAGGAGGAGTTTCCTTTAAGCTCTTTTTCGACTCCTTAACTTAGAAATGATTGTCTAGTGAACTTGTGTCCTTCACACTTGCTAATGTATTTCAAGGGATGTCTATTCAATATAATTTTAATCCTTTCCTAGACTAAGTAGACTAACTATGAAAAATGAATACTCTGGTCCCTTATGGCTAGAAGGTTCAACCTTGCATTTTTTTATCTCTTTTTTGTGCTCAAGAGATGTTGTCGTTGCTACAACACCTTCCAAAAATTTAATTACATTCAAATTTTGGAGCCTACTTCACCATTGTATGATTGTATCTAGTGTCGTCTTGGTGTTCAAGTGTCGTTTCAAGTAATTCTATATGTTTCAAGCATAATTGGTTACCCTGATGTGTCAACGCGTTGATTATAAAATTGTTAGTGCATTTCATGGTCATAACGCCTTTGTTTGTTGTAAAACAACATTTTCGGTGCAATCGAACACAATTTGTTCATTTCACTTAGGGAATCTATGTAAAGTGGTGTTTTAATGCCTATTTATCATTGTTAATGCTTCTCTAACTTTTCTTGATGATTTGGTATGTGTCGCACATGATTTTTTTTCTAAACTCTTGTGTTTGCCACTTGTTCTATCTCCTAGACTTAGGCAAATTTTGGTTGCAAAGTGAACCCATTGAAGCTAGGAGCACATGAGTGAATTGTTAAGCCATGATTGAGAATATCTCATTGTTTGGAAGTGCAACCTGCACCATATAAGAGTACATATCACACTCCTAAATATCTTTCCCCTTCCTTGTTACAAACTTCACCCTTGAAGAACCAAGTCTTCCTTTGAGTGCACTCCTTCAACCAAAGGACTGTTCCCTCCATGAGCACATGAGCTCACCCTAAAGACTCGAAGCTTAAATCCTTTAGCCTTCAGAAATGCACCCTGCACCCCTTGGACCTCCTTGAGTGAATGAGAACACCCTAAATCCTTGAATCTCTATCCTTCGTTCTTCAACACTACGTCGTCCACCCTTCTTTACCTTGTTGAGAACATTAGCACACCCTGACGACCGATAACCTTTTCCTTTAGCCTTCAGCTCTATGCCCTATGCTCTCCTTGTCTCCCTTGAATGAAAAAATCACTTGGGAAGCCTGAAGCCTCATACTTTATCCTTTGGAACTATGCCCTACGCACTCCCTTGAGTTTTATCTCTCCTCTTGAGTGCATGAGTGAATATTGAAGCCCTAAATATTCCTCTCTTCAACCCTTCAGCCTTTTGAAGTGAGCCCTTGTCCTTAGAAGATCTACCTGCTCCTTCCAAGTGAACTATTAAGAAATGAAAAACAAATATACATGAAACATGTTAAAGTACGATATTTTTTATGTTGATGGTTGCTTGTCATGAGTGGTTGCAGTTACAGGTGTTTCAATAATAGCACGGAAATCCTACATGAAGAAGATAGGTAAAGGAGGCATTAAAGAATAAATAACACATTGAAGTCTTGGTGATCAAAGCACCCTAAATACTCCATAAGACCAAAGACTCTTTGGAAGGTGAAGACATCAATGATCGAAAGTTGCATGCAAGAGCGAAGGCATGAGTGACAACCATGTCACCCATTAAAGAAAGTCCATGTCATCAGGGATTATGTCAGTCATCAATAATAGTTACTTGCCACATCCTCATCATAGGATGATGTGGAATCATGATGTAATGATGTAATCATTATAAAGACAAAGAAGCGGAAGTCCAAGGGTCATGTATGGACAAAAGATTCATGTATAGAAGTATAAAAGGAATGTAATTCCAAAATTCATTTTGAAGTCCAAAGGTCTTAGAAGTTACAGATCATTAAAATTTGGAAAGCCAAGAGTTATGAAGATGTTTAAAGTCATACCTCAAGATATAATATGATCTTCATTACTCAAGAAATGGGCTTTTAACCTTGGCTTATGCCATAGTCATTAGAGAGATACAGAGAGTACTTTTGGGGAGAAAGTAGTGCCTATAATGCTCAATTATTGGAGCTAGTCGTGCTTATTGTACGTATGTATCTTGGAGATTTTACTTAATACTTGAAGCCTTTTCACCAACACATTTTCATGCATGGACTATGAATGTTTTAAGGCTATTCTTCTAATGTTTGCGATTCATGTTCGCTTTCACATGTACTAGAGTAATTGAACTATTTCAGTGACTTTGGTGATAAAATTATTTGAAATGTGTTGTATTGATTTAACAATCATGACATCTATGTGAAATATTTTGCTTATTGTCCAACAATTGTTTCTCATATGTGTCTGTATGTATATATTATATTAGTACTATTAATTTCCTTTTACATATTCACCTTCTCTCCTTCGCAGACAAAGAACCTTAATACATCAAAAAATGAACATTCCACAATGCACACTCTCTTGCTCATTAAAAAGCACATGTACACTTCTCTCTCGTACTAACTACTTAAACCAAGGCACATATTTAAGTAGACTACAGTTGAGCCATATTTTCGAATGGAACTCTTACACCAAATGGTGTGAGGTATAATTGGGACCTCCTATCAAGGACATCCCCTGTATGTTGGTGGTATCCAACACTTTCAATAGGGGACTAAATTTATGAAAAACAAACCTATTGAGCATACCTGTCTTCTCTTTCATGCTCATTAAACCATGAAGGAGAATAAAAAGATAAAATGGGAAAGGAACATTTGTTTATGTTAATAATCAAAGGGAAAGCATGAATCACTTCACCCTTGAACATGGCACTTATTTTCATCATTATCCTACAATTGGGTTTTACCTTGCCTAGGAGCCATACCATACATATGAGTCTATCTACTCCCTCGACTAGTTACTCTTCCATTCATATGAAGTGTGCTTCAATCCCCCCTGCATTGTTGCACAATATCTTGTGTTGCTCATTAGTCATACTTCCTAATCACTCTTGTGTTATCCCATTACATTTTAAAGGGAAATCTCAACCCGTGTCTATAAAGACCCTCAATGTCTCTCACACACACATATTATAAAGGAAAATTCACCATCAACTACTTTTATAGACATCCTTTTTATTTGTTGCAGCGATTACTATAAACTCAACATTTACAAGGTTGCTAATGTTTAATTATTTACATATACTACTAGAAATATCATAATGATATTTCCTCTTATTTCCTTATATTATTCGTGTGGATTTTTTATTGTAATTTGTTCAAAAATATTACAAGTGATTTTAGTTTCTATATTTCCATCCTATATGTTAATTTATCACCCTAATTTGATTTGTAAAGGTTTACTGGACGAATTCACCATGAACTACTTTTATAGACATCCTTTTTATTTGTTGCAGCTATTACTATAAACTCAACATTTACAAGGTTGCTAACGTTTAATTATTTACATATACTACTAGAAATATCATAACGATATTTCCTCTTATTAGTCCCTGCCTGGGATTAATAGCGATCGATCGATCGTTGACGAGCGATTAATTAACTTTGACCAAGTAAAATTTCCCGTACATGTCAGGTTTAAGCCAATGTTTGAAATAAAATTTTCTGCTCAATAGATTTTTATCCAAAGTTTGTGTTTTGACCTCTTATTGTCGGCTGCACGGTATACTTTTCTGAAAACTTAGGCTAAAGAGTTTGGAGTCGCCTGTTCATTTTATACAGTGATTTTTTCGTGCCTTCATTTTATCCAAAGTTCATTTTATCTAAAGTCTAGTTGGGGCCACTTTTTATTAAGATGAAACCACGTGTTCGGTTAGCAAAGTTAGAGAGGAAGCCAAGTGTTTCATGCATGTCACGTAGCTGTGGCTGAGCTTTCAAGCTAAATTGACTCTGGCTACCTACCTTCTATGCTTGTTCCTTATTGTGTTCTTCTATTCCTTGTCTCTGTAATTTCGCAGGGGTTAATTCATTCAGCTCATCCAGTAGTCTCTGATACGGAATTCATCACGTTGATCCCCGATCTCATCAACCCTAGTTATACTGTCGCCCGCATGCTTCCTGGATCGAACGAAAGAACTTTGATTAGACGGGTAAGATCAGTATTACTGATTTTCTGCAATTATAGAATGATAAATTTCGGGTCGCAGATCCATACTGCACAATAATTGTTTATGGGATTCAGGTGAATTGCAGAGGCGGTCCCACTCCTGGGTGGGTAGACTCATTTGCTGTAATAGAAAAATATGTGGTAATTCCGGAAATGCCACTGAGGTACTCTGCGAAGAATCTGTTGAGAGCCAAACCAACGCCTCTGTACAAATTCGAATGGCACCCGCAGTCCAAGGCATTTATGCACGTCATGTCAAAAGCTACCAGAGACCTGGTGAGTGCCCCTCTCGTGTTGTTCTTTCAATCTCTATTTGTGGATATTAAGTAAATGATTTTTCTCTGATGTTAGAAATTAGAGAGATATCTAAATTATAAGTTTCAGAAACCATAGTAACTTGATTTGCTTGTAGCAGAATCTTATGCAGCTGGTTGCATAGCCTAGTTCTATGAAAGGAATTCAAACATATGCAGCAAATTAGTGAAAATCTTATATGATTGGAGACCACAAAATCATTTATCGTGTTGTTAATGCAGCAAGAAACATAACTCTGTAAAGCGATTTTGCTCTGATGTTAGAAATTAGAGAGATATCTAAATTAGAAGTTTCAGAAATCATAGTTCCTTGATTTGCTTGTAGCAGAGAGTGTCGAGCAGCTAATTCTCCGGAGTAAGTTCAGAGCAGAGAGTGTGGCTGCCTACCTTCTATGCTTTTTCCTTATTGTGTTCTTCTATTCCTTGTCTCTGTAATTTCGCAGGGGTTAATTCATTCAGCTCATCCAGATTTTGCTTTGACAAAAATGCACAGGTAGGAGGGATTACGAACTGGGAGTACGTGTTGTGTGCAAGTGTTGGCAGGGGAGGGACTGAGTTGCATGTGGCGAGGTGGCGTGAAAGAGAGAATGACTCTCATGCAGCAGAACACGACCGCTCCTATCTTCGTGTTCTAGGCCGCTTGGCTGGACGCAGTTTTGGCAGTTTCAACACGTAAATCGTTTGGTCTCCCACCATTTGGCATTTCGTTTCAAACTTTGAGAAATTTTCTTATCTCTGATTTTCCTGTGAGGTCTTAATTCAAAAAACTTCAACCATTAACAATGAAGATTCGAATTCAGTCATTCTTTATGTTAACCTTTTAGTATTACATAATTATCTTAAAAATTGATTGTGGATTCGTATCTCTGATTTTCTTGTGAGGTCTTAATTCAACAAATTTCGGGTCGCAGATCCATACTGCACAATAATTCTTTATGGGATTCAGGTGAATTGCAGAGGCGGTCTCGCTCCTGGGTGGGTACACTCGTTCGCTGTAACAGAAAACTATGTGGTAATTCCAGAAATGCCACTAAGGTACTCTGCGAAGAATGTGTTGAGAGCTGAACCAACGCCTCTGTACAAATTCGAATGGCACCCGCAGTCCAAGGCATTTATGCACATCATGTCAAAAGCTATCGGAGACCTGGTGAGTGCCCCTCTCATGTTGTTCTTTCAATCTCTATTTTTCAAGCACCTATATGCGATGTCATTGCTGTTACCCCAAACTGCTCCACAGACACCTTCAGTACTAGATGCTTGCTTCCTGAGTTCATCAATTGCTGTTACCCTGACCTTCAATTTCTACAGCGAACCTCATGCCAAATTGGAAGCTAGGCAGTTGCGAAATCTGCTAATTTCTTGATCTTTTAAAATCCGCTCTAAGGGCTTGCTTTAGGATGTTGTTAAGAGACGGGGGAATTCATTCATTCCATTGATCAAACTTGGGCACTCGATTCAACCTGGATAGCTGGATTAATGCTGTGGGAGAACTGAACCACCGCTCGCTCGGTCAGATGCACAAACTGCTTTCGCATCGAACTCGTGGCACACGTTCGCCTCATGCGATGGCTCACCAGCATGAAGGCCACGTGTTGCTTGTTGTTTTTTCAAATTATTTTATATAATGTTTATAATATAGAGTAAGGTTTTTATTAATATATAATTAGGTTTCATATCATGTTTATTATCCTATATAATGAGCTTATTATTAAATAATAAATAAAAGTATTTTTGTAATCATATTAAATTTATTATTATTTGTAATTAATATATATATAAATAAATAATACAATCCTCAGAGCACATAACCAGTTGAGGTTCTCAGGCGCTCTAGTGATCTATTGAAGTTATTAGGGCTGAGGTTATTACACCAGATTTCCACAAATGTTTAGTAGTTACAGCTTTACAGCAATAACCACGCTGTAGTTATGTCTGAAATATGCCCTTTCTACGGCCATCTATATTCTGAACAGAGTACCTCCTGTTTAATAGATGGTTGAGCTTGTACAGCAGAAAAAATGAAAGCTCCAAATGCTAAATGAGAAATGATTGATCTACTCTGCAGAAGATTAAGAACAACAACTTTTCCAAGTTCTACAATTTAGTCCAGCTCCTGCTTGATGGAATCCATTTGCTGTATATGGTAGGAAAGTGGACAACACCTTCCATCAATTTTGAGATTGTATCCTACACAGATATGCTAGTGATATTACTTGAAGGATTATGGTAGTGTGGTGTTTGTATGTATGCTCTCTATGTGATATTTTTTTCAATATAAAAAATAAAAATAAAAACAAAAAAAATCTCTAAATTTTGCAGCATATGGTGTGGTGTTTTCATATCTGCTTTCTATGTAATTTTTTTTAATATAAAAAACGAAAAAACAAAAAAATATCAATATAGTAAAAGGTTCACGATTTAAATAAAAAAAAAATCTCAGTAAAACTAAAAAGAAGTCATAATCTCTTTAATAAATAAATATCTGAAATAATCCCATCTCTATTTTCCAAATTCATTCCTTGCTATTTATGACCGTCCTTGGTCATTGTCGTCAATATGTGTAAATTGTCGTGAGAAGAAGGCAGAGAAGAAGTGAGTCCTACTATTAAAGAGGAAGAACTGGTTATGAATATTTTGAGACTCTGTGCATTTATTTTTTCCATACAATCATTGTGAATGGATCTAATCACTTTGCATTACGTATAAAGTCGAAATGCATGAACCACTAATTCTCAAAATATAGAAATAAAATTTTGAAGACCGTTTAGCTCAAGAGACAAGTGAGTATTGCAATAAATTACCTGTCCACATTAAAAATATCCAGCCAGCGTTCACTGGAAGAGACTAAGCGTTGTCAAATCATGTACAAGTATAGTGGTCCACAGGTTAAACTTGGATTCTTCGTGTAGTTGCGGCATCGAGCCTTTGGATTCTGCCGATGGCATCACATTTTTGAAGATAGCAAAATCTGGGTATGTATTTCACTTATTCGAGGAAAGCAATACATATTGAAAGTCTGAGCATGTCAATAATTGTAAAAATTTCTTACATAGAGGGCAATACATGTTGAAAATCTAAACATGTCAATAATTGCACAAATTTCTTACGTGGAGGGCAATACATATTGAAAGTCATGTCAATAATTGCACAAATTTCTTTAAATTATGGTAATGTAAAGTATATCATTAAGATATTAAATTGCTGGGAAAATAATGTGTACTTTTATGTCTAGGGTAAAGATGTTATTTCAAAACACATGTTATTATACGTGCTGTCCCAGAGATTCTGCATTAGTTTTTATACTAATTACTTATTATTTGGGTTAAATCACAAAGCGTTTGTATTGTGTTGTTGTGGCAAACCCCGGCAGGGACTACCGCCACGGCAGTGGTTCCCTTGTTCCTTATATTATTCATGTAGATTTTTTATTGTAATTTGTTCAAAAGTATTACAAGTGATTTTAGTTTCTATATTTCCAGTGTATATGTTAATTTATCACCCTAATTTGATTTGTAAAGGTTTACTGGACGAATGGTTTTCTTTCCATCTACATCATATTTAATTTCAAACTCCAATCATGTGATATTCAACTATGAAACATTTTCACACATATGCTACCACCACAACTTTATGTCGGTCCAATCTTATTTGAAATTATTTATAGCTTTGAACCTTTACATTATCATTAGGCATTATTTGAATAACTCATGTCGTTCAATACTTTGATAGACATGTTATATACCGTAATTATTTTTATATAAAATATGGACTTTACTCCATCCCAAATCTGTGGATGCATATGATTTTGATCATCGAATATACTTATATACTCGTGCTACCTTACACTACTAACCATAGTTCAATAGTTCTAACTTTATAAATTTCATGGTTTGTTCATAGTAATACCACGACTCACCATAATTTTTTAATGAGGTATTGGTTATATAAATGACATCATTCTATCACAATTCTTGAACGTGATAGTAGTACATTATGTTAACATTTATATCAAATCTCTTAAAATGAATGCAAGATCTCTAGATTGGTCTACGCTCATGCATGGAGCTTAACCTTGATTCCATGTGTAGTAAGTTAACTTAACAATCCAAAGTTAGGGTTGATATTTTATAATTAAAGGAAAAATTGTACTAGGGTTTCATTGTGTTGTTAATGACCTTACTGCATTTCTCTAAGTCTTATTCATTTCTCTGAAGTCTTCTGCTGGCTCTGCGACTTTGTAGCTAGGGTTCTTGGCATAGTTAACATTGAAACCCTTACCAGTTGTTCTGCGTGCATTTCTTTTTAGCTTTTTTCTCCCCATGTATCATTTAATTTTGTTAACTCATTTTCTGTCAAGCGAAATGGGCTTCCACTTTTATGTTTCAGGCATTTTGATGGAGGTAAATCTCTTATTTAGTATTCTTCTTACAGTAACTATGTTTTGGGTTGCGTTTACAGCTGATTATATCTAACGACTCAATTATCACAATTTTTGCAGATTTGCAGAGGATTTCATTTTATGGGAAAGCTTCTGAAATTGTTTCTTCTGAAAACTATTCGTGTTTAGTTTCTATGTTTCAATCAAAAATTTTGGAGATGATTATCATGTCCTAGATTACCACTCTAGGTACTTCAAGTATTTCTCTAGTATGAGAATGGTTCTCAAGTTGACACTGTTATATTATTACTTTATTCGGTAACTATATACACAAACTTGTTTGTTTGCTTATTGGTGTATGAAGATATTATTCCTCTATTCATCACAAATTTAAGGAAGTGCTTAGGGTTTAATTTTTTTGTGTTTGAATTTTGTTTGGAATTAGTAACCTAATTTTATCCTAATTCCCTAGATTGGAAATGAGGGTTTCTATTTCTGGTTTTCTTTAGTTGAAACTGATTTTTTCATTCACCCTATTTTCTTAGAAACTCTGTCAGGGTTTTATCTTGCCATATTAAATGAAAGGTTTTCTAGAGATTCCCATTTCTCTTGTTGATGGTAATTTTTATTAAAAAATGACCTCCTTTGTTTATTCATGTGTCCTAATTCATAATTTTACCACCATGACTCATATTAAAGTTGACGTTAATACCTTTACAAAGACTGTATAATCGAGCATTCTCTAAAAAGGGTTATTTAAATTCCATTGGGGTTTTTGTATTCAACTATAGTATGTAATATTATGACTATTATTTGTTAAATTATGTAACATCCTTTTAGAGTCTAATTGTCAAATTGTGAATATAGTTGCAATTTCTTTGTGCATTATCATTATTTTATTAAGTACATGGAAACCCTTGCGCAATTTATCTCTTGGTTATATTTTAAATGTGTCTTGTTAATTGTCTAACAAGGCTTCTTCTTATTTGCACAGTTAACGAGAGAGTCTATTTGTATGGATTTTCTATGTTTGTTGTACATACAATTACTCTATACACATTCAACTACTTTATATCTTCCTGCTTACTTGAATTTCACTCTGTTTTTCGTAAAGAATTTAAATATAACACCCATTAGAACCATATGTTTGTAATACAACTAAACATGCTAAAATATGTACCAGTCCATTCAGAATATCGGCCCATTCATACACGTACCTAGCTACATCTTTTCCATTATGTGAGAGATACTTCAAATTTTGCATTTCATAATTATGAATAGTATATTTGTTTTTATCTGATTCATCATGATGTCTATTATTTCTATGTTATGCCCAACAAACAATTTTAAACACTGTGGTAAATAATATCTAATTAACAATCCGTTTCCTTTCACTGTTTTCAAACATAATTAAATAGATAAATCCATTTTTTTCTCTTTTATCAAACCAAGTAATTACAAAAGTTAGAAATACTAACTTGAAAATATTTTTTCCTGAAAATTAAGAGATAAGTACTTTTCTCCCCCCAACATTGAAACAACAATCTACTTGTCCCCTCCAACAAAGTAAGCCTACAATTTCTTCTTCTGACTTTCACTATTTTCTTCTCTTCAATCTCTCCAATTATTTCTTGAGAATAATTAGACAAAAGAAAATAGAAAAAAAAAATTATTATCCATCTACTACTCTTTTTGTAGTCAATAAATGTCTCCATCTCATCAATAAGCGGCAGGTAGTTATTTTCTCATTAATTAGCTTTTGTATTTTCTCATTAATTAGCTTTTGTTCCCCACACTCGTGGACAATTCCTTATCTTTTAGGAAACATTTAATTGGCCAATATCATAATTCCTTAATTAAAAATAATCACCTAGATTAGATGCCTAGTAATTATTGATGAATAATAACAAATTTTTCATAATTAAATTGCAACTTTTTTCTCTTTCAACCATTTGTACTCAACCATTAATTTCCCATATTTTTTTCCACTTACAAAATAAAACATAATTACAACTTTACAACAAGCTATCATTAGCGATAAATTACTGATAATTAAAATGTTCATTTATTTTTCAATGTATCATACTTAAAAATAAATACATTTATCCACATTTACTTACAAACACATCATTAAGCCAAGGGGTATCAAATCCTCCCTCGCTTAAATTTTGCACCATCCGAGTGTCCGGTCAACATGTTTTTTCTAGAAACACATTCTAATTTTACGAAAATAAAGAAGGATATGGTTCTTTAAAAGCATCCTCCAACTCCTAAGTTGCTTCCTCTGTGATTAAATGTTTCCATTAAACCTTCAACTACACTACATCTATATTCTAGAGCATAACTACCCTCCAATATAGAATATTTATTGGTTATGCTAGGAATTCTCCCTCTGGATCCACCTGTATAACATGTCAATCAATTACATGGCGTGGATAATGTTTATGAATTCAAGCTTCTATGATACATATTAAATTAAGAAGAGTATTTCAGTAGAAATCACATAGGATAACTTATTTTTTGTTGACGCATTTTGAACCAGTTAGTGTTGTTCATCATCAGGACCAGATGATGAACCATGAAACATGAAACATGAAATACATTATGAATTTTAATATTGGCTGGAAGGGTTAACTGATAAACAATAGGCCCAATTCTGGCTAACACAACAAAGTGTTCACAATATCTACGAGATAACTTAGCACAACTCCCAAGTCCTAGTTTAATCCTCTTAGACATGACTTTTAAATACACATGATCACCCACATTAAATTATTTGTAATTTATTTTGTAGTCTGCATAACTTTTGTGACGATCTTGGGATGTCTTTAAATTTTGTTTAACTTTCTGGAGTATTTCTTCCATTTCTTTTATCATGTCTGGTCCTAACTCCAATCTGTCTTCAAGATGATCCTAGCTTACGGGTACCTTTCACCTTCTTCCATACATGACTTCAAAAGATCTCATCCCCAAGGATGTTCGATATCTATTGTTATAGGCAAACTCTGCTAAATGCATATAATCCTCCCATTTAGTATGTTTATATTTTAAATACATCCTTAACATATCCTCTAATATATGATTATTCCTCTCTATTTTACCATTAGTTTGAGGATGATAGGATGTACTAAAGTTTAAATTTGTTCCCATATTTTCAAACAACTCTTTCTAAAATTTGGATGTGAATTTTGCATCCCTATTTGAAATTGAAACTTTAGGGATCCCATGAAGTCTAAAAATTTCTCTCATGAATATTTCGGTAATGCTTATGGCCTTAAAAGTGGATTTGACTGGAATAAATTTTGTTGGTTTACTAAATTTTTCAATCATAACCAAATGGAGTCATGATGTTTTCTAGTCTTTGGCAACCCAGTGATGGAATCCATTTAAATTATCTTCGATTTCCATTCAAGAATGGGTAGGGGCAGCAACAAACCAATAATATGTTGATGAGATTCCCTAACTTGTTCACACTCAAGACATCTAGCTACATATTCAACTGTCTATTTTTCATGTTTGGCCAATGAAAACCCCTTCTTAATACAATGATAAAATTTTATAACAAATATGACCAGTTGTTGGTGTTTTATGCAGCTTATCTAAGACAAAAAAATTTCATATTTACATCATGAAGTATATAAATTTTTCCTTTAAACAACAATAAATATTGGATTTCAATTGAAAATATTTTTTCTCCCCAGCCATTTTTTCATATCCTCACCACTTTTTCTTTGACTTTTAGATACTTTGAATTATAATTTTCTATTATTTTGACTTGTTCTACTAAGTTTCTTGACAAACTAATTGTTGATGTAGAACAAATATAATCAATTTTTATGTTTAAGGAATAAACTATTCTATTTTATTTTCCCTTGATATGTGCAATCTCAAAATCATATTCAATAAAAAATGCTAACCATCTTGCTTTTCTAGAATTTAAATTAGGTTGCTCAAACAAATATTTGAGAGTAACATTCTCTGTCATTAATTGAAACTTCCTTCCTAAAAGGTAATGTCTCCACATTTTTCATGCATTAATGATGGTTGCTAATTCTAGGTCATGAGTATTGTAGTTGTTCTCATATTATTTTAACTTTCTGGACTCATAACAGATGACATGACCATCCTGTATCAAAACTCCACCTAGACCTTACCTACATGCATCTATACATACCACAAAATCCTTGTTGGGATCAACCAATTTTAAAAAGGAGTTGTTGTCAAAAACTGCTTTAATTTGTTAAAAATGTCTTGAAACTTTTAACGCCACTCAAATTTGACCCCTTTCATATGTATATTAGCAATTGGGCATGCAAGTTTTGAAAATGATTCTATAAATTTCCTATAGTAACTTATAATTCCCATGAAAGATATGACTTCCTACACTTTTAGGTGCTGGCCAATCCATTATTTCTTTTATCTTTTCAGGATCAACAACAATTCCTTCTTATGATATTACATATCATAGATAATGAATTTATTTATTATAGAATGAACACTTGTTGAATTGGTCATACAATTCATTATCTCTTAGAGTTTGAAGGACCATATGAAAATGTTGGTCATGTTTTTCTTTACTCTTCAATTATACCATAATATTGTCTAAAAAGACAATTAAAAATTTATATAGAAAGGGTCTTAATACACTGTTCATGGGACACATGACTATAACAGGTGTATTATAAGTGAAAATGGGAGTATTAAAAATTCATATTGTCCATAACATGTGTGGAATGTTGTCTTATGTATGTCCTCATCCTTAATTCTGTTATGATGATATTTTGATCTTTAATCAATTTTAGAGAAAATATAAGCCCTTCTAACTTAATCAAATAAGTCATCTATTTTGGGCAGGGGTTATTTACTTTTTATGGTCATCTAATTCAACTGTCTATAATCTATGCGTAATCTCAGAGTACCATCTTTCATTTTCACAAACAAAACTGGTGCTCCCCAAGGAAACACACTCAGTCTTATGTACTTTTTGTCCAAGAGTTCTTGTAATTGAATGTTTAGCTTCATTAATTTAGGGATACTCATTTTGTATGGGGCCTTTGACACTAGAACAAATCTAGGTATAAGACCAATGGCAAAATCAATATCCCTCCTTGGATATAGTCCTGGTATTTCCTCTAGAAATACATCCTTATACTATTCTAGAATAGGATATTCTTCTAATGATGGTTGTTTTTTATTTTCAAAAATATATTGTACTTGGATAGTGAACATTTCACACCATTTTATAGCATACTTCTTCATTTCTATTACAAAAATTTTCCTAACGAAAAAAATTCTTTGAATTCCTTGAACCATGCAAGCTTCTCCTTTATCATCAACATAGGTAAAGGAATTTTACAAACAATTTAATATCACTCTACGTGTTTATATCTATTCCATACCTTAGAGGAAATCATAAGATCCCAATGGTAGAATATTCATATTGAGGGCGGTATGCATTCCATTCAGATTTACTATGCAATTTTTACTTATTTCAGTCACTTTTCACTTTGTTCATGTAACCAACTGCACTAACCAGGGCTTATATTATTTTTCTTTTGCAAGATTACACTTTTCAACTATAGCAGGGGAAACATAACTTAATGTATATCCTGGATATATAAGTCTAGAAACATATTTATTATAAATTTTATCTTGAACTTCAACCATGGTTGACTGATGATCTTCTTTCTTCCCATCCAATGCAACACTGGTTCTAGGTCTATTACATGCAACATCATTCACAATAGATGCTTCCTAAACATTATTTAATGTTACCTTCAATTTTAATGGATTTTGTGGGAAGTCTCTCCATAGGTTATTTTAACCACAACCACCATATTTATATTAGTGGTTTTTCCTGATTCATTGATGCTCTTGTTTCCAGTATTAGATCCTCCTTTCTATCCAAAACCCTTTTGTTGATTAATATTTATGTTAAAATTTATTTCTTGTATAGTTTTTGAAAAAGTACGCTTTTAAAATCCCTTTCTCTTATTATTAAAATTGTTAGGTTTCTTTGATACCCATCCTTTGGAGCATTCAACTTTTGCGGGTTGCCCTAATTGAAACATAATTTGGCCTTTCTAATGCTTCCATCCATGGTTTTGGGTTGGTAAAACTTGATTCTTTATCTATATGAAAAAGGTAGGTAGATGATAAATATTATATTTTTGCATTATCTTCTTTCAAATAGGGAACATACCTTAATAGACTCATGAATTTATAAACAAACTCATCCATGGTAGATTGTCCCAATTTCAGCTCATGAAATTCCCTAGCGTATTCATAAAAGTACCTCTCATTCAAATATATCTTCTTAAACTCTTTCTTGAATAATTTTCAAGTTATGTTTTTGCTTCCAATTATTTTGATCACTTTGTTTTATTCCCACTATAAAGTTTCCTTACCAGTAAACTACTAAGTTGCCAATATTTCCTTCATATTACTTAGATAATTGTATACATTGAAATATTTAGACATATTGAGGATCCATGCCTTCACTCCTTCAGATTTTTAATCAAAAGTAGGAGGCCTGATCTTTTTAAACTCTCCCTATAAATCAAAGGAATATATTCTTTTTCTAGGCATAGAAGTTCTTCTACTTGGTTTTTTTCTTCCGGGTAACTAGACTTATTTGATTGGCTTTCACTAGAAGTTATGGAATTAGTTCTACTAGTATATTTTCTTCTAGAGATTTTCCTATGAGTCTTTTTGTTAACTTTGTCATTTTCCAGTTTTCTTAACAAATACCCATTAATCTCCTCTTGTTCCTCCTTGGATTTTACCAACCTTTCCTAGTTTTCTTAATATCACCGAGATATATTTTCAAACTCATTATTACTTGTAGTAACTCGTATTCTTGTTTCTTTGGATTGTTGGTTCAACCACCCACCATTTCTAGTTTAGTATTTGGTTCCTCACCACCCCTTGATGATCCTACGAAGGACTGCCATTATATTAGGTAGGCATACTTCAAGCTCTTTAATTCTTTAGGTAATTTTTTCACAACATATATAATTATTTTAATTCAAGACTTAGTAGGGGCCCAATGCTGTAACTACATCTCTGATACCACTTGTAAATACCCTCACTATCGTTATTATTTTTTCTTTAAATAAAAGAAAATTTACCATCAACTACTTTAATAAACATATTTTTTACTTGTTGCAACCATTATACTAAAATCAACATTTACAAGGTTCGTAATGTTTAATTATTTATACATATACTACTAGACATCTCATAATGATATTTTCTTCTTATTTTCCTTCATTATTCTTTTGGAAATTTTATTGAAATTTGTTCAAAAGTATTACAAACGATTTTAGTTTCTATCTTTCTACCATGTACGTTAATTTATCACCCTAATTCAATTTATAAATTTTTATTGTAATAATGGGTTTCTTTCCAGCTACATCATATGTAAATTTCAAACTTCAGACATGCGATATTCAACTATGAAAAATTTGCAGACATATGCTATCCCAATAAAATTTGCAGACATATGCTATCCCAATAACCTAGTGCTAATCCAATCTTATTTGCAATTATTTACAACTTCGAACCTCTATATTATCCCAAGGTATTATTTGAATAACGCATTTGATTGAATACTTTGGTAGAAATGTTATATATTGTAAGCTTTTTTATATAATATATGGACCTTAGTCCATCCCAAATCCGTGGACGCATATGATTTTGACCATTGACTATACTTTATATACTAGTGTTACCTTACACTACTAACTATTGTTCAATAGTTCTCACTTTATAAATTTCATGGCTTGTTCATAAGAATACCATTAATCACCATAATGTTTTAATGAGCTATTGGTTGTATAAATGACGTCGTTCTCTCATGGTTCTTGAATTTTGTATTAACATATTATGCTTATGTTAACATTTATATAAAATCTCTTGCAATGAATGTTGGATCTCTAGATTATTCCACACTCATGAGTTGAGATTAACCGTGATGCCAAGTGTAGTAGGTTAACCTAACAATCCAACAATTAAGGTTGATAATTTCTAGTTAATGGAAAATATTGTATTAGGTATTCATTGCATTGTTAATAACCTTATTACATTTTGCTAGGTAGTAATCTTTTCTCTCGGATCTTCCATTGACTCTATCACTCTGGAGCCATTAGACAATTTTTGAGGTTTAAAATGGGCCTCAAAACAAGATTGTACAACAAAAATCAAATTTATAAAATCCAATAGGATTCAAGATGATGATGTCAACCATGGTGGATGATTCACTGTTTCTGGAGTAAAAAAGTAAAAAGATTAAAAAAATACAAAGAAAACTACTTTTTTAGCTCGTATTTTAAATTTATCTCATTATGGTTTCACTAAAATTTCAAGCAAGAGCACTCATTGGATGTATAATTTAATTCCTAATCCAAGGAGTACGCATGTTTCGTACTTTTGATGGACTTTGTAACACTAAAAAAATGAGAAATACATGAAAAAACATGATTGCAATCACGTTTTTCATGTCTTCCTCATTTTCATGTCGTAGGGTCCATTGAAAGTATGCAACGTGTCTACTCCTTGGATGCAAAAATAAATTCCACATTGAACGAGTGCTCCTTATTGAAATTTCAACAAAACTGTAGGGAGATAAGATGAAAATACGAGTTGAAAAAGTAGTTTTTTATTTTTTCCCTCAAAAGTTTGATGGTGAAATCTAATCTTGTTTTATTATTTCCACTAGTATTTTATAATATTTCTTACCAAGCTCATTTTATACCTCAAAGTTTCCATAATGTAGGGTTGTTTACATAGTTAACATGAAAACCTTTACCAATTGTTCTATATGCATTACTTTTCGACATTTTTCTCTCCATTTGTCATTTGAGTCGATTGAATCCTTGTATAACAAGCGAAATGGGCCTCCACTTTGATGTGTCGAGCATTTCGATGAAGGTAAATCTCTTCTTGAGTCTTTTTCTTGCAATAAATATTTTTTGGGTTTCATTTATATGTAACTATATCTAATGACTTAGTTATCACAATTTGTGTATATTTGTCAGGGATTTCATTTCATGAGCAAGCTTCTGAAGCTATTTCTTCACAATTAGCTTTTATGGTTCGATTAAAATTTCTGCAGAGGAGTAACAAGTCCTGGATTACCACTCTCAGCACTTTAGGTATTTCTCCAATGTGAGAATGGTCATTATGTTGAAACTTTTATATTATTACTTTCCCTGGTAACTATTTAATTAGCCTCAGTATTACAATAAAAATGTTGCAACTCCCAAGGCTACCAACTTAAATTATCAACCCAGAGTTTGTACAAACTTAAGAGGTGTCGGTGCTATATTTGAAGCATACAATGCATCCTTATTTTGTTGATCCGATGTAATGGAGTGAATGTCATGAAATTAAACACTAGCCTAATTTCATAATGTAAAAGTTGCATTGAAAAAAAAAACTAATCCTATGCAAGAACAACAATTTGTAATTGAAATCCTACAAACATAAATTCAAAGAAATAGGTCTAATCTACTTTCTAGAAAGGAAAGTACCAAGTGGTTTTTATTCTTTCCCAATCATGCATTTAGAGTGTAGGGGCCATTATTCAAGCCTAAGAGAAAAAAACCAAATTCTTGAAGAAAATATGGTCAAGTTTAAACTTACTACTCAAGTTCTATAGGAGGTGCTACAGGAGGTGAAAACACAATGCTTGCACTATTAACTGGTACCTCCTACTCTATTCGGTCCTCTAGGTTAACCCTTGTCAACTCAGTCAAGTACAGTAAGATAAGGGGGAAAACCTTAAAAAGTATGTTAGAGGTATATATAACATACTTCTCTGAAGGAAAAACATCTTCTACTCTCAATAAGTTGGGATCCCTCTTCTGCCTCTAAAATAAATCACCGCCTATACACAGTTCTTTGAAAAGGAGAAAAATGAAAAATGGAAAAATGGAAAAAATCAAACAAAGAGAAAGAAGAGAAAGTCTTCCTATGCAGAGAGGTGATGTAAGTAACTTCGTTGGGATACTGACTAGGATCATTGGCAATGGAGCGATTCTTGTAATACTGCGTGACTCCATCGGGCTACTATCCAGGGTTGTTGGTAGTGGAACAACACCAGAGATGGAAATTAAACTCTAACAGTTATATTAATTGAGCATCAATATATCCATCATCCCCAATCGAAACATCTAAGTTGACCTGGCTTGGAATGTGTGTTGACTGATTAAGAGAATGATAGGAACTACATATTTCACACAAGCTATTACAGAAGCCATCCTGATCAAACAATCAAACAATACTTCTCGAAAGGCTAGACTCTTTGTTCATGAAACAAGGTCCATACAGAGAGTTGGAGTTCTACAAGTGTGTCACCAATGTTGTAGCAGCTACAACACCTTTTTGTCGGAGGAGATGAGACGGAAAAATATGGATATCCAAAATGGATATGCCTTTTCTGTAGGAGGAAGGTCCCTGAACAAAAGAAAAAATAAGTCCTATAGTGGGACATCTAAATCTCTAGGAAAACCTATAAAGGAATGTTGGAAAGGTGGAAAGGAAGGGAACTACAAAAAGGAATGTAGATCTAAAGCTCCTGAGAAAGGAAAGGGATCTCATGATGCTCCTTGTTCAGAGGTGAAAACCACCTCAAATGAAGGTGGGTATGTATAGTTGGATTCTTCTTCAAGTACACATGTAGATCATGAGGCATGGTTGATTGACTCAAGTCCATCCTTTCACTTCACTCCTGATAGAAAGTGGTTATGCAAGTATGAGAAATATGATGGTGGTGATGTCGTCTTAGGGGGTGATAAGAAGGGTAGAATCGCCAGACATAGAAAAGTCAAGTTGAAGTTACAAGGTGGAAGGATTAGAACACTTTCGGGTGTTTTGCATATTTCTACATTGGCTAAAAATCTAAATTTTGTAAGAAAGATGGATGATGTAGGTATAAAAACAGTGTTCGAGAAAGATACCTACAAGATGGTTCATGGAACATTGGTATTAATGTGTGGATTTTGGATTGGAACTCTATACAAGCTTCTAGGTAGCACTATTATTGATGGGTGTAACAGTGCTATGGTTCCTAAAAGTGGAGCAAAAAATCTGGCATTCTATGTAGAAAATACCATGCTATGGCATTAAAAACTTGGAAATATTGGAGGGAAGTTCCTTCAGATACTTCATGGTAATGGTATGGTAGAAGGTATGTCTAATTTCTCTTTGAATTTTGATTTCTTTGAACATTGTATATATGGGAAGAAGAATCGAGTGAGCTTCCCTTATGGTGCTAAGAGGGCGAAAGGGATATTAGAGCTTGTGCACAATGACGTGTTTGGTCATGTGTCGGTTCCATCACTAGGTAATCTTATGTACTATGTATAATTTATAGATGACTTCTCAATGAATACATGGATATATTTCCTCGGGAAGAAATCTGAAGTCTTTGATAGGTTTAATGAATTTAAGACTCTCGTGGAGAACTAGACAGAGAAGACAATAAAGGTGCTGAGGATAGATAATGGTGGAGATTTATGCAAGAAGGAATTTGAAGAGTTCTATAAGAAGTGTGGTATAGCATAGTAGAAGACTACTCCATACAAATCACAAAAAAATGGAGTTGCAAAAAGAATGAATATGACATTGATGGAAAATTCAAGAAGCATGCTCATTGGTGTTAGGTTCAAACAAGAATTTTGGGCAGAGGTGGCAGAGACTGCATATTACCTAGTTAATAGATCACCTTCATTGGCATTGGAGGATAAGACTCCACATGAGGTATGGACTGATAAGAAATCCTCTCTTTCACATATGAGGGTATTTGGATGTGATGCATATGTACATGTTCGAAACGAAAAAAGAACCAAGTTGTATAGTAACTTTGAAAGGTGCACCTTTATTGGGTACAAGGATGGTTTAAAAGGTTATATAGGCTTTAGAACCGAAAAACAAGGAAGGTTGTGTACAACCGACATGTGGTGTTTAGAGAGATGAAATATGTTATTAAGCATGAAGTCCTACCAAAGGAACCTAGGAAGATAGAGGTTGAGCTAAAGGAGGAAAGATTAGAATTTATAGCAAAACGTGAATCAAAAGATGAAGAACCACAAACTCTAGTTGTGAGAAGATTAGTTCAAGAAACAAGGCAACTAAAAAGGTATAGTCCATACGATTTTGTCTCAAATTTTGCTTTATCTATTACTGATGATGATCCCAGAACTGTGAGGAAGGAAGTGGATTCAGAGGATGGAAAACTCTGAAAAGAGGCCCTAGTTGATGAAATGGCATCTTTGGACAAAAATGAGGTTTGGGATCTGGTGAAGTTTCCTGCTGGAAGGAAACGTATTGGAAGAAAATTGGTGTTTAAGAAGAAGATGAATGCAGAAGTAAAGTTGGAGAAATACAAAGCTCAGTTGGTAGCAAAAGGTTATTCCCGGGTGTCAGGAATTAATTTTGGTGATATTTTTTCTCTTGTTGCCAAGGTAGGTTATATTATATTAATTTTATCTGTCTGCTGCTTTTGATTTTGAGGTAGAACAGATGGATGTGAAGACATCATTTCTTCATGGGGATCTAGAAGAAGAGATCTACATGAAGCAACCTGAAGGCTTTGGAGCAAAAGGAAATAATCAATTGGTATGCAGGTTAAACAAGTCTTTGTATGGGTTAAAATGGTCAACAAGGATGTGGTATTAGGAATTTGATGCATATATATATGGGGACTTGGCTTCACAAGAAAAAAGTGGATAACTTTGTGTAGTTTAAATTACTTGGTGATCGTGTTTTTTATCTGGTCTTGTATGTGGATGTATGTTGTTGATTGGGAATGACAAAGAAATTATCGAGGATTTGAAGACCCAATTGTCCTCCAAATTTGACATGAAGGATATTGGTGCTGCAAACTTTATTTTGGGCATGGAAATTAAATGAGATCGGGCAAAGAGGAAGCTCTAGTTGAACCAGCGAAAGCATGTCAATACAATATTGTAGAGGTTTAATATACATGATAGTAAATTGGTGAAGGTTCCTATTCATGTAGGTGTAAAGTTATCTACTGAATAATGTCACAAGACAGAAGAAGAGGAAGATGACATGTCTTGTGTTCCATATGAAAGTGCAGTCAATAGACTAATGTATGCAATGGGTTATACTAGACCATACATTGTACATGCAGTGGGAGTATTCAACAGGTTTATATCAAACTAAGGGAAGGAGCATTGGACATTAGTGAAGCGCGCTTTCAGGTATTTGGATGGAACTAGTGATTGTGGTTTGTGATACCAAGGAATACCAATATTGGACAAAGTTTTGGACATTCGTGGCTTTGTTAATGTGGACTCGTTTGGAGATCGAGATCAGAGAATATCTACAAGTGGGTATGTGTTTAATCTATTTGGAGATGCAGTCAGTTAGATGAGTAAGAGACAATATGTAGTGGTACTTTTAACTACAAAGGCACAATACATGGCAGACACTCATGCAAGAAAGGAAGCAATTTGGTTGCAAGGATTATGTTCAAGTATGGGGTTGGTACAATGAGTTATAGGGATAGAATTCGATAGCCAAAGTGAAATTTTATTGGCAAAGAACCCTACTCATCATTCAAAGACAAAGCACATTAATGTTCAGTATCACTTTGCGATGGATATAGTTCAGGATAAAGACGTGTTGCTAGTAAAGGTGGACACTTTGAAGAATGTTGCAGATGAATTGATGAAGTATGTGAGCACTGAGAAGTTTTCATGGTGTAGTGAAATAATGGGCATTACAAGTTTGGACTAATGACTAAACTCACCTATGACCCCTTGTTTGGAAAAGAAAATAATAAGTGGGAGAATGTTGGGTGAGTGTTATATTCCTTCCACAACTAATCACACACGCACTGACCTATTAGGTGGGCAAACCTACCTATGGTTTTGTGCATGGGTTTTGCAGATGGTTTTGGACATAATGGTTTTTTTCCCATGGTATTTTGTAGATCTCATCAAGGGAACTAAAATTATCTTCTAATCCAATGTTAATGTATTAGGGCCTATGAATTATTTGGCACATGTATATATGTATTGTAACATTGAAAGGAATATAATGAAAAATCAATCTGGTCGTCCCAGTTTTGAGATCTAGGGGAAAATATTTGTGTATTTGTTTTATATTCTCATCATTATTTACTTTCTATTTTAAGAATTTGTTTGCAAGTAATTTTTGTACATGGTTAAAATCTACAATTCCATTATTCATCACCAAACAACTTTCCAAAAATGTTTAAGCCACTATGTTTACTCCTCCATGGTTTCTTTATGAAATATTGACTTTCCTCTTTAAACCTTTCATTTTTACTTGCATTTGCACCACAAATATTGTCCTTTATACTTTTGGAAACTATCATAAATAAAAAAGATGATAGTTACATATCTCGCTTGTCTTTATTCCTTGATACAGAAGCAATTGAGGACATATATTTTTCCTATCTCTTCTTGTGCATTAGTTTTCCTTTGAACCTCTAGTTCATCTTTTATAGCCTACTGGTGAGATTTACGACTTTCTTGTACGTTATGCTTCCTATCTGCAATCTCCATGTTGTCTTCCTCTATCCTCTAACAGACTAACCATTCATGTAACATCCTCAATTCCACATTCTAATATGCATTTCCAAGGCTAACATCCTTTTCTTCACATGATGGAATATTTCTATGTATGTCATCATCATCTTATGTTGAATGAAATTAAATTTCATTCTCAAGTTCTCTCATCAACTTCTATAGCCATTTGATTTCCTCATCAAATTTTATCAACATTGTCTCTCAATGTTGCTCTTCATATCCTCAATCCTTCCTTTGTATTCCTTCAGAAATCAAATTTTTATTGTTCACTAAAACAATAGGCTCTTGTAACTCTTCTATCATAACTACATATGTCCATGATGTATGACATCCATCTTGTTTTCCTTTACAAGAAATTTTTGTCTCTTCCTTTCTTATAACATAATTATTATTCTATTTTCCATTTATACTTACAAAAATATTTAATAATTTTCCTTCCCCTTAATACTTGCAACACCTATACACAAATTTCCATTTTTTAAAACATAAGGCTTTCTAGACTTCATTGTCATTGTTGTCATCAAATCTTCATGTTGATATGAATTTTCTAAGTTCTTCATGAACTCATCCAAACTTTTATTTTATTCTTCCTCATACTCAGTTGCTATGAGTTCTTCTTCCTTCAACCAAACACTCATCATGTGGCTCATCTTCTTCCTCAGCATTATTGCAAATAATTCCTTAACAAACCATTTTACTTACTTCTTCATTTGCCATGCATATCTTTTGTCTTTTCTATTTTCCTGTAGTAGCTCCATTAGTACTCTAAGTTCTACCCTTATCTCAACTATTTCTCAGTCAATCTCATTTTGACTTATCCAATTTAACTTTATGCCATTTCCTTTTGCATTCTCCTTCTCTTTATTGTGGCTTTCACTAAAACCGTTCTCATTACTATTAGTAGTAATCTTCACTTTTCCCCTTTTGTAAACTTCCCCTTGTCCGCCTGTGAGTTTCACTAAGCCTTTGCAATAGAAAGTTTACTTCACCTTGCTACAAGTACCTCACAAAGCTTCTTTCTCTAAACATGGAATTTTAGTAACATTGATTATATCCTCTTCTGGAACCTCTTGAACTTCCTTTTCTCCTCTAGGATTCTATATTCTACTAACTCTTAATAACTTCACCCACTCATTCCTTGGAAAACTATACCCATATTTGCAAATGTGTAGTTTTCTCAACAACTTTTACCTAACTTCAGCTAAGAGTTGTTCTTCTAAATCTGTTAGGCAACCTCTGTTGCAACGGTTACCTCAAGCTTTCTTTCTTTCCTTATTTCTAGCTGCAAGAAAAATGCATCTCCAACTATCAATTGTAAATCATAAGACCATTCCTTCAATATACCTGCTTCTCCAAGAACTCTACTTTATTTGCTTCAAATTGTTGCAAATTTCTTTCTACCACCAGTCTTCTCAAGTTGCCTTCAAGCTATCATTAAAATTCTTATAGAGATTAGAATTTTTGGTGTCAAGTACCACTGATCATGTACACAATACAACCAATGAATCTAACTTCAATACCTTCTTTACTTGACTTTGGGTCGAATTCTTACCATGATTTCATGATTGCATTACCTTGACTTGACCTCACCCACTTCAAATTCATAACATTTGATGACTCACATACATAAGACCTTAGAATATGTATGTATCCCTTTCATTTATCAATTCATATGGTGATCAATTACATTCAACATGTTTTTCTTTAGAATATGTATGGATCCCTTTCATTTATCAATTCATATGGTGATCAATTACATTCAACATGTTTTTCTTTATTTCTTAAATTTGATGATTGTTTGTACTTTCAAGCTCACTTGAATCTCCATCTCAACTTGTGCATTTTATAACAATATGTCATGTTGAATGCTTGAATGCTCCTTGTAGTTGATTGCAATGTGCATGAACCACATCAATTATGATTGTTGATTGATTTTCCCCTATATGTTGTGCTAAGTGTTAAAACTAAACAGAAAATCATTCATCATCACAAATGTACTCATGGTGTACCTAAGATCCCTTTGTTCAAATTTTGGGTGGATGTAGGACACAACAACACCAAAAATAATGATATCTTTTTTATTATATATTAGGGCACATAATATTTTCAATCTTCGATTTGAACACTTCACCTTCACAACATTGTCATTGCTCAAGCAATGATAATGCAAAGCTCTAGAACTTCTTGGAAGCAACATGCCTTCAAAAATGACTAGACATAAATTGCTTAGTATCAACCCTTATTTGAACCTAATACACTTATATGCTCACTTGACAATGTGACTCCAACTCCAACTAATACACTTATATGCTCACTTGACAATGTGACTCCAACTCCAACTTTAACTTTAGTTGCATAACCATAATCTCCAAATTCACATTTAGACTTTGTGACTCTCTAGCCATGGATCATGTCTTGAATTCTATTTCTTTATAACATTTGAACTTTTAACACCGAAGCTCTTTCCGAAGCTCTTTTAAAAAATTTAAATTTTGACAACCATGCATCAAGTCACCTTTCACTATATTTAAATTAGCAGAGAAGCTCCACAAGCTCTCTTATTCGAACTATGAGATAACCTCCTTGTCACTGGAAATGTGGACAGCTTACATTAAAATTGTACTGTTCAAATGAATCAAACTAAATTAAAAATAGCGTTATTGAGTGTTGTGCCTCTTCACAACTGTGATCTATATGAAAGCCAATGGACGTACCCATATACCATGCATCGCGCATCATGCTTCAGCCCAAACAGCAGTTAAGAACCACTCCAGCTTGGATATATGTGCTTCATTTGTTTCTTCCCTGTTGTGGCTGCCTTGTCGTTTGCTGTAGCTTCTATCTTTGTTTTGCAGGTGGGGAGTCGATGATACCAATATGATGCCGACCGCATTCACCTCATACGCAAACCCAAACCACCATAAGATGAAATTATTGTCTTACTTTTAGCAATATGAAACAACTTATAACGAATGTATAAAATCCACGCTTCTTTTGCACCATGATCAACGAAGGTTTCCACATGACTCAACAAGAACTCGATTACTTCACATAGAAATCAATTACTGAATATGAATCGATTCAAAACACATTCAGAATTAAATTACTCCATCCAGCAATCAAACACATAACATCAATGAATTTATGTTCACGATGGAATGGCTCATTATTATAACCAACAACACCATGTCCAAAACGCAATAGAAATAGAAATAGTGAATACTCCCTTTAACAATGTAATTATAGACCTCACAAGTTTGAGAAAGGTTTTCTTCAAAATGAGATTTGGTTTGTCAAGGCAAATCAATATCCACTCAAAGGTTAAAAACAGTCATAGAAGAAGCATACCAATTTACATTACCATTCTGTTCACCAAATCATCCCCACGAAATGTACTCCACTTCCATCGAAACGTTTTGTGTGTATGTGTGTTTCTCTAGTACTGCAGCCTTTATTGAACTCCCGTGAGCTCTTTTGGATTCTTCATCACAGTGATCTAACACTATGCTTTCGATATTGCAACTTCGCAAGCTATCTACACTCGGCTTACTTCATGACTCATATAATTCCTGCAATGGCTGGCCTCTTTCATGGCAACAGATATCGCAACGCAGCGCAGGCACTCCACCTTTGAACTATAATGGACAGCTTCTTCAGACGACCTTTCTCTTATCAACGCAATTCACTTTTCTAATTAGGGACATGCGTGACCCTTCTATTCCAAAGAAGTGCTCCTCTGTACAACACACCAAATGTCATTCTCAGCCATGGCAGCGAGAAACCTCTATCTTACACTGACATAGCCAATCAACTATGACGTGATCTACCAAGACACGCCCAACAACTCACAAGCATTTCACTTTGAAAAATAGGATCCCCACTTGCTTGGATGCCACTTTGATGTTGACTAGTTGACTTCAAATATCCGGTTGCCCAATCTTTTACTGCCTTCTCCGTTCAACGTGCAAGAAAAACACGCACCAAACTCATAAACAAACACAAACACACAAATTCAGTCCATTTACAAATTCACATAATTCATCAAACTGTAACACAACAATATCGAGCTTTCTTCGCCCTACTCACACTCTAACACTCCTCATAGGCTTATATACATTTGTACAAATATATTTGAATCAAAATTGGTTTCAGATGTTAAACTAACCTTTAAAATATTTTAGATTTTAAAAGCTTCTTAAGATTTCTAACAATGGGATAATTTTGGTTGAGATCTACTAAAGATAGATTTATTTATCAAATCTAATCCTAAAAATTCTTAACTCTTCATTAATATTCTCAAATATTATATTACATGTTGATGAAGAAATTCTCTCCATAGCTCTAAAATAAATCTCTAAAATCAAATTAGTATTTCATAAATAAAACTAACTCTTATTTTCTAATTACATAAATTGACTTAATTTAAATTAAAGTAACCCATTCCCTTTAGTAAAGAGAAAAACCTCCTAAGTATAGTTTTAGTGTACAATGCTCTTGCATTATAAAAGCTGATATATAGGAGAACAGAAATGAACACGTCAAATATAATCCAGACTTGAATGATATTTTAACATGCAAAGGAAACGTGCTTTTTAAATTAATAATCTATAAGGAAAAATATTGTTGTACTATAATTAAGAAAATCAGTATTTTATATAAAAGTTACCAAGATTGTAGTTCTACTTAACTAGCTATTGTTATAGCATCTATTTGGTTGGAAGGAGCCCTACCTAGTTAAAGAGGGTGCTAGAAAAGAAGTACAATAGCAAATCACCTCTCACACACATGAATATATAAGAATAATAATCAAAATTGAGCAAATGATTGAGCAAATTTTATTGAGGTAACTCAATTATATGTAGTGATATATGTAGCTTATCTCCACCTTATAAAATCACGTAGTTTTCTTTTATAGCCACAATTGGATATCTAAGACAACTATAATTAATTATACTTTTAAACCAATAATTTTTAAATTTTGTTAATGATAATTGGCACAAATTTAATTATCTTTTCTATAACTAGATAATAATGGTTTGAGATAATTTGGCCTCATCTAAGTCAATCACATCATTTTTTTTCTTTATTTAAAACCAAATCACATTTTCAACAAGTCACATTTACATGGAGTACACATTTTATCTCAATAAAATTTAGTTCCATAAACTAAAAGCATGCTGTACTGTATCTTTGTTTAGGCACATGTGGTTCCTAGATTCATGACTTAACTTAACTTTTAAGATTTGTCATTCAAATTATTGATTCAAATAATTATACACTTTTGTTGTAGAACTTTTAACTTTGAGGATTTCACATCTTTATTATAGAACTTGCCAATTTAATTTATAATTCTTTCGCACAATATCCATAACCTACAATTTTTTAAATATTTTTATAACTTCAAGGATTTCACAGCGCTAATATGAAATTTCCCACTTAATTTGTAGGTCTTCCACACCAGACTATCAAATGGGTAACCAGATATGATAAAATACTAGACAATAAACACCTCATGCAGCCAATAAGTTCCTCGTTCCAAAAATATGAAAATTTATATAAACGGTGCGAAACACTAGATAAAAGGATTACAATATCAAGGCCACATTTAGCCATTTTTGTGAAATACATTTGTCTTGGTTGTCACGACGATGAATACGACTTGGACCCAGTTCAATACCTACTGCATAAGGAATAGGAATTGTTTATAATGCCATTTTTTGGAGATTTTGGTGACGGAATCCGGCGAAGAAATTGAGTTTAAATCTTGATTTGTTGTAGTTATAATACCTTGTTGTTAAGTTCAAGTCATCTCATGATAATACTTATGCGAAGATGATTGACACTTTGACCATTGTACCTGTTGTTTGACTCCTTGTGATCAAATCATGATTTTAATTATGGGATTGATATGCTTTTAATGAATGAAATATGTACCGAAATCTGAGGGTTTTAATGAATGGAACACCTCTCATTTTTGTGAACTCATATGGTAAATTAATTTCAATCATATAACAAGTTGTGGGACATACATAGGTTTCTTGTTGCGATGAATGTCACTTGCATGGACATAGGTGCCCGCTGCATGAGCTTTCACGTTCATGTCATATAATGATAATACTTTATGCATTGTGCAAAGACGAGTGCCCTTTTAAGCAAACCTTGTTATGTATGACATGACTCTTTCTTATCCGGTTATAATTTTAATTATGTGATTTAAGGGTTCTTGGTCAATGGAATACCTCTATGTTCTGTGCTGAGAATTCATATGGCGAACATCTAGGAAGTTGTGGCTATACAGAAACAAACAAAAAGAAACTACGAATGCTCATCTAGAGTGATCCCTTTGTTAAAATTATTCTTACAAATTAATAATGTAATTTCAAATCAACATATATGAATTTCGAATAGACTGAGTTGAATAAAAATAATTTGATTGTGCAACAATTTAGCGCGTAATTTGAAAGGTGCAAAGCTTATAGCAAGCTGGATACTTGACTGCACTTTTAAGAAATAATTTAAGGGATATATCCGTTGTATTAGTTCGTATGGTCAAAAACATTATAGGGTGAACCTGCTTATGAAAGGTGAAGGTATTTTTTTTAAGGATATATATTCTTTTATTTATAATATTGTAGGTAATTATTTTTTCTTTTAAAATTTATATTAGAGAATGTAGATAAATATTCATTAAAAAAATATATATATTTTATTATTAAAATCTGTAAATTTTCAGCGAATATCATCTATTTAATTATGTAACCTTTAAAATTTTCAACACTTCGAACCAATGTATATTAGTCAACATGTAATCAATAACAATTCAATAACAAAAACCTCATTGTCCTCCCGTTATGAGTTAATTAAATAACTCAAATAAAGGAAAAGCATGAATTGCTAAGTGTAAGTGTATAGCTAGTTAGTAATCCAAAGTGATCACAGGTTCTGATCGCACACGAAGCAAGCTCGACATATATATATTTTTTTCGCTCAAGTAACCATTATTGAGCTTAACATTATAGTTTCAGTTGGAACACAATATATAAAAGTAAGGACTTAGCTACCGTGTATAGTGCTTCTTATTTGTTGAGATATTGATCTTATTATATATTAGGTGTCATCATATTTGTTTGGTTGGTTTGCTAAGTGTTATAGATAGTTCAGTTTTGTTTTAGTTTAGTCGAGTTTTACTCTAGTTTTTTATTGTTTATATTTTCAATGTTATCTATTTAATTATTTTAAATATTAAAAAGAGAAATCTCAGCTCCATGATGTCTCTTCATTCTTGTCATGGTATAAAGCTTCAGGTCGAATAAAACTCCAAAGAGAACAGCGCTTCAAATTTTTTGGGCTCGCAAAAAAACCAAGGTTATGAAAGGCGGAGAAAAAAGTGTGAAAGCAACCTGAATTGCACATATATAAAAAATAGAGAAAATGTCAATTGTACATCTGGCAAGAGAGTTAACTACATCAATTTACATCTCAACTAAAAAGAAACTAGCCAAAAAAGTTACAAACTTGCACAATTGTAAAAAAGTTAAAATCTGTGCTCAAATTTGCGCACAAATATCCGTTAGAGCTGCGCAAATCGCGAATTTATTTTTTGAGCATAACCCGTTTTATCGAACGCTCACCGAAGTCAAAGTTTCAAAAGTACATAAGTCGTTTTAACGAAGGTGAAAAATGACAAACTAGTTTCAAAGGCTCCATGCTTTTTGAATTAAATGGCTTCACATTTTTTTAAATGTTTTATATTGTTTTGTAAACAACAAAACCCAAAAGTCTTTTATTCGATTCATGATATATTGCGCTATTTCAATTGTATGTTTTTCTAAGAAAGCATAAGAGTTTTCAAAAGGGCTTTGTAATTTTTTGAAGTTTTTGTTAGTTTTTTTTTTTGTTTTTAACTTGAAGTTGTTGTATAAAAAAAAGTGGCATTGGATTTTTTTTTTTAAGATTTTGTAAGCCTTGAAAAAGGAGAAGTCTTAAAAAGGAATTAGTAAAAAGTGCATATATTTGTATTAAAAAAAATGTTTTCTAACACCTTGTTACAGATTTTAATTTTGTTTGGTAAAAATTATGAGTTCTAGTCTTTAAGAATGAAGACATTTCTGCAAGCCTAAGAGTGTTATGATACACTTCAGAATGCCTATGTAGAGCCGATCCAAGAAGCATGAGCAACCACTACTAATAATCAGAGAAATGTAGCTATTGAGCTCAGAAAGAATGAGCACAGAGCCAAATGTTGGATACAAAACTCATTTGATGACTCTATCTTCGAAAAGCTTACTAGTGCATCTACAACAAATGAAGCTTGGGAAGTCTTGAAAGTTGTGTATCAAGGTAATGATACAATGAAGACAGTTAAATTGCAGACATTGAGAACACAATTCGAAACTCTAAAGAAGACTGACACGGAGAATGTAGACCAGTTCATGACTAAAGTCATGGGAATAGTCAATGAGAGCCAACTCATTGGTTAAACCATTATAGATCATAAGATTGTTGAAAAATTCCTTCGAATCATGCCTAAGAAATATGACATGATTGTAACAACCATTGTATAATCCAAATATTTTACAAGTTTCTGAGTTGAACAGTTGACTAGATCACTTCTGGAACACGAAACAAGACTCAACTTGGCACAAGATTCCATGGAACAATCTTTTAAAGCACAACTCTCTTTTGGTACAGGCAGAGGTAGAGGATATAAAGGTGGAAGCAAGGGAGGCAGAGGAAGATCAGAACAACATCATGTACTAAACCAACGAAGACCTCTATAAAACCAAACTCTAAGAAACAGAACATGGAGCAAATCTAATTTTCAATGTTATTTCTGCAATAAATTTGGGTATTATATGAACATGGATGCAAAAAGAAACAATCAGATCAACAAAGAGGCACTGTCCATCTCTTCAACAATGAAGGAGAATCCTCTAAAACAATGTTTCTTTCCTGTCATCTTTCTGAAGACACTCACAACAAGGATATTTGGTTACTGGACAGTGGTTGCAGCTATCATATGATAGGTAACAAAAATCTGCTTTCTTACTAAAAATGAAGGAAAAGGTATTCTCCCTATTCTTACTAAACATAAACAACAGAAATGCATTCCTAGGGTTTATTATGTTCCACATATGAAGAATAACCTTATTAGTGTAGGACAATTGATGGAACATGTTTATGATGTAATATTTCAAGAGAACACATGTTATATCTATGACAAACCTCCCAATAGAATACTAATAGAAAAGACTAAAAAAACCAAGAATAAGATGTTTCCATTTAATCTTAGAAGTCGAAATCTCTCGCATTCTTTTGTCCACAATGTGTCAAGAATAAATGAGTCTCAATTATGGCATTCTATGTATGGCCACATCTAATTCAAGTGTCTAAGTTTGATTCAGAAACATTCAATGGTCATTGGCCTCCCTAGTATCGATGAAAAATATTGTAATTATGAAATTTGTGTTCTACCAAAGCATAAAAGATATATTTTTCCCACATCTTCCTCTAGAGAAAAAGAGCCTTTAGAGCTAGTTCATACAGATATATGTGGCCCACTGCAAACATAGTCCACTGGTGGTAGTCTTTATTTTCTCACATTCATTGATGATTATAACAATAAGATATGGGTGTATTTTGTCAAAAATCAGATACTTTGTCAAGAATTAAAGAGTTCAAAGCATAAGAAGAAAAGAAAACTGGAAAGCCTTTGAATGTACTAAGATTTGACAGAGGAGGAGAGTACAAATCCATTGATTTCAAAGTTTTTTGTCAACAATAAGGAATCATAATGCAGAACACAACAAGGTATACTCCACAACAAAATGGTGTAGCAGAAAGAAAAAATCACTCAATCATGAACATGGCTAGAAGTATGCTTTATGAGAAGAAGTTTTCAAATATCTATTGGGATGAAGCAGTTTTGACAGTAGTGTATGTTCTCAGTAGATCTCCAACAACTAGTCTCAAAGATACAGTACCTCAAGAAGCATTGAATGGTAAAAGGGTAAATGTATCTCACTTTAGAATTTTTAGATCAATAGCATTTTCACATGTTCCTAGGAAGCTAAGAAAGAAGCTTGATGATAGGAGTGAAAGATGCATTTTCGTAGGCTATAGTGAGCACTCAAAGGCCTATAGACTTTACAATCTAGTTACCAGGAAGTTTTTTTTAAGCAGAGATGTTAAATTTTTTGAAAATAAATCTTGATTTGATCATGTTGATGAAGCTTCAAATGAGTCCTTTTATCCACCACAACCACCAAGATTTCAAGTTCAAGAAGATCCATACCATTTTGAAAATGATACATCATTAAGCAGTGAATCCACTAGTGATTCAACAACTTAAGAAGACAGAAAGGAAATAAAAAAAGAAGTAAAATATATGAGCAGGAGGATGAGTTTGACCAACAGAATATGTTTGCATTTCTTTCATCTCAACCAACCCATTTTGAAGAAGCATTTAAAGAAAAGAATTGGGTTGACACAATGAACTAAAAAATTGTTTCCATAGAGAAGAACCAAACATGGGAATTAGGTGATCTCCTAAGAGACAAAACCAAAATTGGTGTAAAATAAGTATATAAGACCATGATGAATGAAAAAGGAGAAATTGAGAAACATAAGGCAAGGTTGGTTTCCAAAGGATTCTCAGAATAGTTTGGTTTCGTATATGGTGAAACCTTTTCTCCAGTAGCAAGGTTAGACATTATCAAAACCATTTTTTCCATGAAAACTCAACACAAATGGAAAATCTATCAACTTGATGTAAAATCTACCTTCCTTAATGGTATATTGTAGGAAGAACTTTATGTAGAGCAACCTTTTGTTTTTTAAGTTCCATGATATAAGCATAGGGTATACAGATTGAATAAAGCTTTGTTGGTTTGAAACCAACTCCAAGAGCTTGGTACACTCGCATCAACGCACATCTCAGAAAAAATTAGTTTTTGCATGAGCAAACATGATCCAAATTTGTATACTAAAGTTGATGAAAGTAAAATTCTTATTGTATACCTTTATGTAGATGATATTCTTTATACTATAAATATGATTTTATAAGACTTCAAAGAAGTAATGAAAACATAGTTTGATATGACAGATCTAGAGGTCATGAAATACTTCTTAATTATTGAAATTTACCAATCTGCTAATAGCTTTTTTGTTGGCCAGAAAAAATATGCCATCGATATCATTGAAAAGTTCAGAATGACCAATTGCAAACCTACTTGTTTAGTCAATTTCATATGTCCTAAATTGCTACATTAATTATCAATCCGGGAGTCGTAAATTGATGAAGTGTGCCGCACTATATGTGCAAGACAACCTCTTTCTTACTTTTTATTGTTTTCAATTTTTATTTTGTTTTGGGGGTTTTATCTTCGTTTATCTCCTAATGTGAATGGAAATCCTATTCCTGGGTTTTAAGAATACTTTAGAAGACAAATATGGATATAGATTTTAAGGCAATTATGTCCTTTATAATGAATTCCAGAGCTTAACACTTCAGAGGATCTCAAAACACACTAGTGATGAAATTAGTACTTAAACAAGAATTGAAATGTGTTACTATTCAAATCAAACAAATGATGAACTATTGATCATGAAATCACTATCTTTGCTGCTTATCTAAATACAGAAATAAAAGTTAAGCTATTGCACTCAAACAAATCAAAAACTGCAAACTAATAAAAGTAAAACCAATTCACTTCACTTATAGTCTGATAGCTCGCCAAGTAGCTTTTCGGGGTTAAGCCATGGCTCTGGAGATAAAATCAATAACATGAGGAATTGATATCTGAATTACCTACTTGCAAATGGAAATAAAATCAAGGAACTTCACTTATAGTTCAATAGCTCGCCAAGTAGCTCTTCGGGGTTAAGCCATGGCTCTGGAGATAATGTCAATAACATGAAGAACTTCATATATAATTGCAAAAATAAAAGTAAAATCAAATCACTTCATTTATAGTCCAATAGCTCGCCAAGTAGCTTTTTGGGGTTAAGCCATGGCTCTGGAGATAACGTCAATAACATGAAGAACTTGATATCTAATTGCAAAAATAAAAGTAAAATCAAATCACCTCACTCATAATCCGATAGCTCACGAAGTAGCTTTTCGGGGTTAAGCCATGGATCTGGAGATAACATTAAAAGACATGAAGAATTTGATATCTAAACTAACTAACAACAACAATTGAATAAGACTGAAATCAAAGCATAACTAAAATTGAAAAGCTAAGAAAAACAAAGTCAGCAGAGAGGCCAATGTCATGTCACCATTTATTGTAAAAATTGTATGAAAACGCCTAGGCCTAGCCTATCTTGAAACACATTGATCAGTGTTAGCAAAAATATACAATGCTTGGAAAATCATGTACAGGAATGAAGCATTAACATCATAAATAAAATATGAAATATTCAGAGGTGAACAAACTATGAAATATCTACAATGGGAATAAGACAACAACGCATAAACACTTTACAGAAATAAAGAAACACAACCTCAGCCAGCAGGGGCCCTCTGTACGGCCTTAGTTAACATGCTGTCAGTCCAAAATAATGCTCACACAGTCATATAAAATAGAGACTTGTTATATTGCAAAACAGAGGAAGGATCCTCTCGTTACAACAACAAGACCAATGTCACGGCAGAGTACATGAACTAACAACAAGATTACATAAAAAAACTAGATACATGTGTTTTCAAACGTGTTATTTATAAAGGAAATTACATAACTATTTTCCTATGAAACACCTTCAGCAGAGGACACGTAAAAAGACAGCACCCGTGAGCTTAGCGTGATGGTTGCCATGATCATTCAATCTACCAAAAGGTGGCTGTTGGATTTGCATCGTGGAGGTAGTCTAAAGTTGTCAAAATGAATCCATGGATCTAGGAATGGTCTCGGACCCTTCACATGTTGAAAACAGAGACCTGTTTGCCATAGAACTACTCGTTTGACCATCGTTTGACCAAGGCTTTCCTCTACGAATTTAGTTGAACCAATAGGACCTGATCCATATCCAGATCATTCCTGAACTACCCATGTGCCTCGTTTTGCTTGCTGACACCTATAACCTAGATATCAATAAAAACAACTGTGAAAAATCGAGTCAGCTGTGGAAAGTGGTTGCATTCCGCAGCTAATGAGCAAAATCTAAGTCAAATAGGAAACACAAAAATATAATTAGAAAACCACTTAAATTCTCTTTTAGAATCAATATGTAATTATCTTTGATAGCTTATGAGGCACTGGTGAGGGAAAAAGGTCTAGGAAAGCATGTAGACAAGATGTAGTTTCAGGGCTCAACATACCCCCACTGTGAAGGTGTTGCATGTCTTCATGCAACCAAAATTGTGACCATCCTCCTTTCAGTTCATGTGTTCTGAGACCTCTGCTAACACATCCAACCTTTTTTTCTTCTTTCTTGCTACCACTGTCATCCTAGGCTTTCTCATTAGGCACCTGAATTTGAGGTTGATAAGAGCTCTGCTCAATCTACTGCTTTGTTTCTTCAATTTCCTATTTTTCTTCTGCCACAACCCAAGATGCAACATGGTGTTGTCGTGAATGATTTTATCCAACCTGCTCTATTCTTTCAATGTTTCATTTTCTCTTTTGATTTGTCTATTCAAGACTTCCAATTCAAAAACATCCTGTTTTAGTGATTGGATTAGAGCTTCCTGGGCTGTATTAGGCTGGGTAGATGAAGCTCCTTGATCTGTGGTAGTCTTCTCCAATGACTCAATAAAATCATACATTTCTTGTTGGGTTGGATCTATCTCAGGTGTAGCCTTTCTTGGGCTAACCCCAAAATTATGACTGATCTCAAAATCTAGTTGAGAAGGGTTGATTTCAAAATCTGGTTGAGAAATAGGAGGATGTTGTGGGCTACAGCCAGGAGGGATTATTGGAGGCTGTTCTGGTGTTTCCCCTCCTAAGTCAATGAAGCGGGCCCCTTTAGTTTGTACTTTCTTCAGTTTTCCTTTAAGTCTGGAGCTCCTCCTTAGATTCTATGAGCTGGTGTCTCCTTTCTCCACACTCTGTTTTTCTTTCCCTTTTCTCTTTGCTACAGCTGATTGTGCCTTAAGGTAGATTAGTCTTTCCGAAAGTATTTGATCCTCTTCTGAGGAAGGTTCTGGGGTTCGATAGGCAGTCTCAATATTTCTTTTCTCCTTTAGTCTCCCTTGCTTCCTACCCTTAGTTCTTTCCTTCCTACTTTCACACAGCTTCTCTTCCTTACTAGTGTCTTTAGCTATATTAGTAGGAGTATCCTGAATGTTCATACTTGTTTTCCTTCTCCTACGTTTCTTTGCTGAGCTACTTTCAGGTTTTTCAGGTGGGTCCTGAAAGAAGTTTCTAATCAAAAACTGTTCCCAAGTATCCTTTCTTTCCCTCAACTATTTTTCATTCAAAATTTTGACAAGGCCGTGATGGTAAAGGTGGGGATCTACGTCATCGAGATTATTTTGTACATTTATGGACATCTTTTTTAGGCTATTCAACAGAAAATAAGGCAAATTGATGGTTTGATTTTCTAGAGAATTCATTAGCAACTGGATGTTGTACATGTACATGGACCCAAATTGTCCTTCGCATGTAATAAAATTCTGGATTATCAATGATAAACTAGTCCATTTTTCCTCTATTGCAGAAACAAGGATTCCACATTTGAAGACAATTATATCCATACCTAGGTTACGCAAAATAATCCTGCTGGCCCCCTCATCAAAGTCTTTGTTTTTGAACCACCATTCCCCCTCCTGTGGGAGTTCTGTTGAGAATTTAAGATCTCCAACCTCAACTTCCACGCCATTAAAAGACCTTGCAAATGTCTTTTTAACTTCTTTATTGTGACCTCTGAATTTCTAGATGAACTGCAGCCATCGTGCCTTCCTTAACATGCTTTTCAATTGTGGATAACCCTCTATGAATTTAGGCCCGCCTGGTTCTGTTCTTACCAGAAAGACCATTCCTTCCTCCTGTCTTAAAAATACGTCTATGAGTGATGGATTGTGAGTAATGGATTGATGGAGGTGAAATGGTTGTGTTAGTGGGAGATGGAGAAGGATTGTGGAGAAAAACCAGTAGTTGTAAACAGAAAAACAGAGAATAGGTAGTGAGAATGAGTTCACGGAGTGGAGGCTTATGTGAATAGGCTAGAAATAACAAATGCAACTTCAATGGGATAGTATGGGAATGGAGTGAGCCCGAAAGAACTTTGAATTAGAAGGCTGCGGAATAGACATTAGCATGCTCTCAAAATGACTGTGGATTTGTGCGGTAGGAAAGAGCCGTGATCAAATAGATTACATTCTCATAATGACTCGGTTCAATAGGTGGAATGCCAATGTACAATTAAACATGACTTAAATTCGGAGGTGGATCATGAGGTCGTTAAAAATTAATGCAAAGTTCTTGGTGGAATTATGCAAACGCCATGGAGCGGTTATGAAAGCTATCAATGCGAATCATTACACATAATGGAGCTGGTGGTTTCATAACTATATAGAATGTGCTTTAAAATGATATTTGAAATGAATTTTACTCATACCTTAGAATCTTACCATTTCCGTCCACTGACCTTTAATTGGTTGCTTCCTGTTTGTGCTTTTAGGTGCTTTATATCTTCAAAATATTTCCCTTTCTCATACTTGCATTTGGTTCTCATCATTATTTGGCTAACATCTGACTGTCAATGTTGAATAATGAGTGTTAGCTACGGAATCAAAAATCAGTTGCGGAGTTAGTTTCTAGCTGCGGAAATAGGATTTAGCTACAGAAACTAACACAGTGAACATATGGCTGAATGGAGATGGATGGAAATGAATGATGACTGAGTGAATGAAAATTGGTCATGAAAGGGCTTTTATTGGTGGAATGTGATCATAAAATGGAATGAAATTAAGTGAAGTGAAATGAAATGAAGTGAAGTGAAGTGACATGAGACTATGAATGAAATGAGAGGGATTTTTTTGGAAAATATAGGGCATCAGAAGTTTCTAATATTTGCCCTGTATTTTCTGTATAAGACTGCCAATCAGTGATTGGTTTTCAGGCTTATCCAAATTTTATTTATTTATTTATTTTTTAATAAAACATTGAAAAGAACAAAGACTAGGCTGGTGGAGAAGAAGGATTCTTCTTCACCAACCTTGCTATAGAATTATCTTGAAATATTTTGACAAATTCCTCCTTTGAGAGTGGCTTATGATAGATCTGTTATATGTGACCATTCACAATAAGAGGAGTTTGATATTAATCAATGGTTTTGATTCTTACCACTCCATTGCTAAAGACTTTGTCAATCTCATATGGCCCAAGCCAATGAGTATGAAATTTACCTTTGAAATCTTTGAACTTGGAATCAAATAGCAATGCCCAGTCTCCTTCTTGAAACTTTTTCTCATTGATGTATTTGTCATGCCACTTAGCTCTTTGATATTGAACTAGATCAGTTCTTAGGATTACTTCTTGTCTAATCTCATCTAGTTCATTCAACTGCTCCATTCTATGTTTCTGGGCCTCTGATAGATCCATTCCCAACTGAACTGCCATCTTGAAAGTTCTAACTTGGAACACAATGGGCAGTAGAACTTCTTTCGCATAAACAAGTTCATAGGGAGAATGTCCTGTTGTATTCCTCCATGTAGTTCTGTAGGCCCATAAGGCTTCGGGAAGCCTTTCTGCCCAATCTTTTCTATGTAGATGAACAATCTTGGTAATGATGCCTTCAATAAATTTATTTGTAGACTCCACTTGACCATTTGCTTGCGGATGGTAAGGAGTAGATTTTCTGTGCTTGACCTTGTATTCTTCCATCAGCTTCTCCACCAGTTTAGATGTGAATTGACCTCCCTCTTCTGTCACAATTTCTCTTGGAACACCAAAGCGAGTAAAAATATCCTCATAAAGAAAACTAACAACTGAATGCTCAGTAGCAGAAAATAATGCTGTGGCTTCTACCCATTTAGTGACATAATCAATACATACCAATATATACTTTCTCTGTTTAGATGGTGGATTAGTAAGTCCAATGAAGTCTAAAGCCCATTTTTCAAAGGGTTCAATGAGTACTTGTGGTTGTAATTGCATTTCACTTGAGAGGGTAGGTTTCCCTACTCTTTGGCAACTGTCACATCTTTTGACATATTGTTTTGCATCTTTGAAGAGGAATGACCAATAGTATCCTAAAGAGAGGATTTTATAGGCTGCCCTTTTGTCAGCAAAGTGTCTGTCGCATGGTTCATCAATGGCATGCTTTGAGATTATCAAGCATTTCATATTCCCTAACACATCTTATGATCACAAAATCTAGCCCTATTTTAAACAATTCATTAGAAATCCATGAATATTTTGAACTCTCCTGAATAATCTTTCTTCTTTCACTAGGAAATAAATGTGGAGGTAGTTTCCCTATAACCAAATAGTTAGCTATATCTGCATACCAAGGAGTCTTAGTAGTTACTGCAAATAAAGATTCATCAGGAAGCTTGTCCTCTATAGGAGAATCCTCTTTAGTATTCTGAATCCTAGACAAGAAATCAGCTACTGTATTTTGTTTCCCTGGTCTATTTAGCACAGTAATATTGAATTCCTGTAAAAGTAGGAGCCACCTTGTAACTCTGCCATTAGTAATAGGTTTGTTCATTAGATATCTAATGGCAGAATGATCAGTATGAATAAAAGTTTCATAGCCTGTTATATAATGTTTGAACTTGTTGATTGCAGAACAACAACTAAGAACTCTTTTTCGGTCACATTATAGTTCAACTCAGTGGGAGTTAAATTTTTATTGGTATAGTAAATGGCATAACGAACTAAATCTTTTTGACCCAATACAACTCCTAGTGATATATCTAAAGCATCTGTAGAAATATGGAAAGGAAGTTTCCAATTTGGTCCTCTCAAGATAGGTGCTTCAGATATTTTTGTTTTCAAAGCTTCAAATGTTGATTGGAAATCAGGACCCCAATTGAATCCACAGTCTTTTGTAAGTAGTTTGAAGAGTGGAGATGCTATTTTAGTGACGTTTTCTATAAATCTTCTATAATATCCAGTAAATCCCACAAAAGTTCTAACATCTTTTTGACAATTTGGAATAGGCAACTTGCAGATGACTTCAACTTTTGATCTATCGACTTTAATCCCATCCCATGAAATATGATGTCCTAAAACAATACCTTCAGTAAACATCATAAAGCATTTTTCATGGCTTAATGAAAGTTTTTTTTCTTTACATTTTATAAGGACTTTTTCCAAATTTTCTAATGTCTCTTCAAACGAATCACCATAAACTATAAAATCATCCATATAAACCTCTACACAATCATGGATTAGATCAGAAAAAATTCCTAGTACTACTCTTTGGAATGTTGTGGGTGCATTACATAATCCAAACGGAAGCACTCAATAAGAAAAAGTTCCCCATGGATAGGTAAATGTGTTCTTATCCTGTTCTTCAGGTTCTACCTGAATTTGATTATAACCATTAAAACCATCCAAAAATGAAAAGTACTTTTTTCCTGCTAATGTATCTAATACTTGATCGATAAAGGGCAAGGGAAAGTGATCCTTAAAAGGTGCTTTATTCAATTCCCTGTAACCAATGCATACCATCCATTTACCATTCCTTTTAGGTACTATAACCAAAGGAGAAACCCATCGGCTATCTGAAATTGGATAAATGAAGTTTACATTGAGTAGTTTTGGAGCTCTTCTTTCACTATCTCCCTAAGATTTGGATTCAACCTTCTCTGAGGTTGTCTGATTGGTCTACTGTTTTCCTCGATATAGATATGATGGATGCAAGTCTTAGGGTCAATACCTTTCATATCAGTATACTCCCATGCAAATGCAGTAGAATGTGTCTGCAAGATTTTGGTCAGTTCTTCCTGTTGTGATTTTTCCAAACTTTTGTTGATATTCAATGTTTTACCTGGAAAAATCTCAATGGTAGAACTACCGAACTTTTCCATAGAGTAAAGAGACATTTGTCTTGATGATAAATACTCAATGTCAGAATCTAACTAAAAGTTTGTGTGGTCATATTCTAAAGATGTCTCAAAATTTTCTAATGTGTTCAGAATTTGACTATCTTCACTAATTTCAGAAATGGTAAAGACAGGTTGTATAGTGTCCTCATATTGACCCATTCATTGTCTCCTACTTCTGTAATTGCTTTTACTGGAGGATACAAATTGAATTTATTTGTCAAACTACCATTAGAAATGTACATATCCCCAGATCTACAACTAATGAAAGCATTAGCTGTGGCTAGCCAAGGTCTTCCTAAGATGAGTGGGTGCTCTCCTAAATTACTCTTGGGAGTCAAAATCATGAAATCTAATGGATATTCCCAAGAATATAAGGAGATTGAAATATCTTCTAGTACACCATCTGGTTTGATTATTGATCTATCTCCAAGTTGCAGTAAGGTGGGTGTAAAAAGAAGATTAGGAAGTTTAAGTTGTTCCATAGTCTGTCTACTCATAATGTTGATAGCAACCCCTAAGTCAATCAAAGTGTTTGGAATTTCTATCCCATTAATATGTGTCTTAACAATTGGACTACCTGGATCTACATACTTCTGCATGGTAATTTTTCCCATCATGACATCTACAATTTTTTCTACCAGGTGGATTCTTCTTGTATCTCTTGGTTTCCTTCCTCATCTTTTGAGACTCAACTCCTTTATTGTTTTTGCTAGAATAGGAATCTCTCTAATGGCTTGTACCAAGGGAATCTTGATACATACATTCTTTAATTCATCTAGAAAATCATAGTTAGGAAACAAGATTTGTTTTTCCACCCCTTTGTCAATTTGTAATCTTTCAAGGAAAGGAGGTGTGGATGAAGATGCAGGTTGCTCAACTATAGGAGTTGTGGGGGTTGACTCTTTTTCTTTTTCTTTTTGAGTGTTTGGGTTTTGAAGAAATGCTTCCTCAGAACCTTTATTGACTTTAAGAGAATCCTCCTTATAATTATCTTTCTCTTGAACATCTATAGAAGGTTTTTCTAAAACTCTACTAGACCTGAGTTGTACATCATTAAGAGGAACAATCATATAGGTAGGAAATTGTTGTCCTTCTACCATGTAAGCGTTCTGAGGATTTTTGTTGTTAGGATTTGGCAATGGCTGGGCTAGTAGATGATTTGTATTTTATTGAAATGGAAGCAAGAGTTGAGGGTTTAGATTTTGTTGAGAAGGTTGTTGTTGTGGGAATGGCAATGAAAGTTGTGGGTTTTGATTTGGAAGTTGTGGATTTTGTTGATTTTGAAAAGATGGAGGATATTGATAAAATTGAGAAAACATCCCATAAGGATTTTGCATCCCTTGTGCCCATGATTGATATGGATTTTGAGGTTGGGGCCAAGGTTTTTGCCAAGAATTCCAATTTGGCGGGGGCTGAAAGTTCATAGGGTTGTTAAATCCTTGATTTTGTTTCCCCTGCCAAGGTCTTCTTGAAACAAAACAAAGGGATTCTACTGAATTTTGATCTTCTTGAAAGACAGCTTTGAGCCCAGGAATTAAAGGACAATCCTTAGTTTCATGACTTTCTGACCAAATCATACATGTTTCTACAAATTTTGCATCCAAGGGGCATTCTCTTAGAGCATGTTTCTTCCTACATTTTGGACAAAAGATGGCCAAGGCATTAGCTTCTGTTTTCTGCTTGTTTTGTATTTTAAGGGTGTCTAGTTGTTCACTAAGGCTCCCTAGAATATCAGTTTTGAACTCATCAAGCATATTTCCAATCTCTGCCCTACTTACTGATCCATTTGCAGATTTGTTTGCTCTAATAAGAGAAGGATCTCTAGGCCCTTTTCCCGTTTTAGATTTTCCCCTTGAGAGATGGACACATAGTTCTGTGATATCACGAAGTGGAAGTTGAGAAATATCTCCCTTCCCCACCATGTTTAAAATATCTATCCATTCATCTCTGATGGCTTTTCATATAAGGGCTTTTAAGGTTTCCTCGTCTAAATTACTCATTTTTTCTCTCTTTAAATTGTATTGAATTCTTTCAAGTAAATCCTCCAATTTTTCATCTTCTTTTCGCATCATTTTGAATACCTCATCCTTATGATTGGTGGGCATGCAATAGTCCATGTATCTATCCAAAAATGTTTGTTTCATATCATTCAAAGTCCTAATAGATTGGGTGACTAATCCCATAAACCATTTCAAAGCAGCTCCCTTCAATGTTGAAGGAAACAATTTGAGTTTTTGAGAGTCTTCCATATAGTCATAGGTTCAGGAAACGACTTCAAACTCAAATAGAAATGTTTCAGGATCCTCACTTCGCGACCCATAAAAGTTTGGGAGGACAGATGGTGAAATGTTTTTCATTGTTGTATGGGTTTCCTCGTGAACTATAGGGAATCCAAATGAGTTATCTCCTTCCCTATTTCCTCCATTATTACCTCTACCTCCACCATTGTTACCTCCATTATTTCCTCTTCCTCTACCTCTACCCCCTCCTCCAAATCCATCTACTACTTCCTCCGTCATGATAGTTTCCTCGGAGTCTTCTAGTTCTTCTATCAAGGGTGGATGAGAGAGAGTTTCTCCCTTTCCTTCTTCTTCAGGTGATTCTACTTCTTTGATTACAATATGTTCCCCTGTAGAAGTGAAGAAAGGTTTTTCTCCTAGATTAGATTTAGTAGATATTGTGGGAGAATCCTCTAATTCAGCTGTTGCTCCTTGAATTCTAGGAATCCTAAGGCTAGGAGTAGATGGAGGTGAATCTTGTATATGCCTTGAAGTAGTTGGAGTTGTGAAAATCGAACTCTTGGCCCTAGCTATAAACCTTCCCCTAGAATCTCTTGCTCTATGCATGTCATTTTTTTTTTCTTTCAAGTCGAGCTAATAATTCTCTTTCTAATCTTCTAGATCACACTAAGTGCAAGAAGAGAGCATAATCAATAAATTATTGAACTAATAACTCTCTTTTCTGATCCTCCAGATCAACCTAGGTGCAAGAGGAGAGCATACTTCAAGAAGTTATCAATTTTCCCTTCTTTCTTTTTTTTATGTAAGAGATCGGCTACCTAGTTACACTTCCCCGACAACAGCACCAAAATGTTTATTCAATTTAGTGTGTCCTAAATTGCTACATTAATTATTAATCCGGGATTCGTAAGTTGATGAAGTGTGGCACACTATGTGTGCAAGACAACCTCTTTCTTACTTTTTGTCGTTTTTTATTATTTTGTTTTGGGGGTTTTTATCTTGGTTTGTCTCCTAATGTGAATGATAATCCTATTCCTAAGTTTCAAGAATACTTTAGAAGGAAAGTTTGGGTATTTTAAGGCAATTATGTCCTCTATAATGAGTTCCAGAACTTAACACTTCAGAAGGTCTTAAAACATGCTAGTGAAATTAATACTTGAACAAAAATGAAAATATGCTGATATTCAAATCAAACAAATAATGAACTAATGATCATGAAACCATTATCTCTGCTGCTTATCTAAGTACAGAAAGAAAAATGAGTCAAGCTACTGCATTCAACAAATCAAACTAATCAATTCACATCATTCATAGTCCGAGAGCTCGCCAGGTAGTCTAAGCTATGGCCTTAGGAGATAACATCAATGATATGAGCAAGTTGATATCTAATTGCAGAAAAGTTAAACTAAAATCAAATCACATCATTCATAGTCCGAGAGCTTGCCAGGTAGTCTAAGCTATGGCTTTAGGAGATAATGTCAATGATATGAGCAAGCTGATAGCTAATTGTAGAAAAGTAAAACTAAAATCAAATCACATCATTCATAGTCCGAGAGCTCGCCAGGTAGTCTAAGTTATGGCTTTAGGAGATAACGTCAATGATATGAGCAATATGATATTTAAACTAACTAATAAAGCAAGTAAATAAAACTGAAATCAAAGCATACTTGGAATTAAAAGACTAAGAAAAGCAAAGTCAGCAGAGAGACTAATTCCATATCACTAGTTATTGCAAAGATGGTATGAAAAATGCCCGGGCCTACTCTATCCTGAAACACACACACACTGATCAGTGTTATCAACAATATACAGAGCTGAAAGATCATGTACAAAAATGAAATGTTAATTACCATAACAAATGAAATATACACAGGTGGATAACTATGGAATATGTGTAATTGAAATAAGGAAACAATGCATAAAACTTTACAGCAATAAGGAAAACGAAACCTCAGTGTGCAGGGTCCCTCTGCATAGCCTCAGTCAACAGGCTGTCAGTCAAGAATTATGCTCACACAATCATGTAGAAATAGAGTCTTCTTTTATATTTCAAAACACAGTTACAACAACAAGACTAGTTTCACGGCACAGTAGACTTTAATAGCAAAATCACATCAAAATAAGACTAACTATATGCACGTAGAAACGTGTTATTTATAACAAAAATTCATAATTGTTTTCCTATGAAAGATATTTAATTGAAGACACATAAAAGGGACAACGTCCATAAGCTTAGCATACTGGTTGTCGAGATTATTCAATCTAATAGGAGTGGTTGTTTGATTCACATTGTGGAGAAGTCTATAGGTGACAACATGACCTAAGGGATCTAGGAATGGCCACGAATCCTTCAGAATCCTTCACGTGTTTGAAAACAGAGTCCGGCTATCGTAGGACTCCTACGTTGGACCACCATTTGACCACCGTTGACCACGGCTTTCCTTAATGCATCCAGCTAAACCAATAGGACCTGATCCATGTCCAGGTCATTTCTAACCTACCCACGTAACTTTTTCTTCTTAATGACATCTGCAACTTGGAATTTATCAAAACGAATTGCGGAAAGTTGAATCAGCTGCGGAAAGTGGTTGCATTCCACAGCTCATGAATGAAATCTAATTCAAACAGCAAACACAAAAACATAGTTAGAAAACCATTTCAATGCTCTTTTAGAATCAATATGCAATGATTTTTGATAGCTTATCAGGTCCGGGTGAGGGGAAAAAGTCTAGGAAAGTGTGTAGGAGATATGTAGTTTCAGGGCTCAACACCTACCAGCAAGGATGTAGAGATAATTCCTAAGGATCCATCAGATGAAATAAATTTGTAGATAGAAGAAATACCACCATTAGATGTCTTTTACAGTCCTAAACATAGGGCTGTAATAAAAAGGCAGAGGAAAAAGAGAAGGCTTCATCAATCTTCCCTTTTACCTACACAGACAAAGATGGCTAATGTGGTATGGAAATAACAATTCAATCCCTCTGAAGACCTCACAAAACTCTCTCAATACGTTGGGGCTTATTCTGCAGCCACTATGGATAAAGCATCAGAAGTGAGCAATTTACTCAAAGAAAAAGATCAGTTAATTGTTTCATTGGAAACACAAATATCGGAAAAATAGCAAAGAATAGAGCAATTGGAACAGCAGTTAGCAATGCACCAGCAAGTAAACAACCAACTAAATGAACAATTTCTCAAGGAGAAGCAGAGAATAGACCAAAGCGTAGTGAAGAAACAAAAGGAACTACCAACAGCATTGGCCAAGTTGAAAACAATAAATGAACAGATGAGTAAAACAAAAGATGAGCAAATCGCTCAATTATCACACCAGATAGATAAGTTCAAGAGTTTTCCTCAACCAGGAAAATTCAAGTCCAAGGCTCTCCAAATCAATAAAGCATTAATTAAACAGTTAAATTTACTATGTCATAATATTTCTCTTGCTGAACCCCTCTGTGAGATTGCTTGATCAATGATTGACAAATCAGTCGACACCAGACAGAATTTGGAACAAGCCGATGAAACTTTAACCAAATTTCTTGCTTGGCAAGAAACCAGTGAAGGGCAAGCTGCGACTCTGCCTAAAATTCTAGAATCGCACAAGGAGATTCTTTTTCTAGAATGTCAATCACAATTGATTAAGGCAGAAAGAGAAACTTCAAGATGCAAATCAGCAACCAGTAATTTGATTGAGTTAATCAATGATACTCTTTATCTGTCTAATTTGATTTCACAGTGCACTCCAGGTAAATTGCCATCAGCCAAATCATTGGAAAAGACATGCAATCAAGAATTGGAAAAGAAGGAAAGGTTAATCATCGGAATCCAAAGTTTAACTTGGGATACCTTTTGGTTCTTCCTAGTTAAACCATACAGTCAAAGGGCAGCACTCAAATGTTTAACTGATGCAATTGGTTACATGATTCCTGGAATTCACGATGCTATGCATTCAGCCCAACTGCATTCTCATCTGAGTCACCCTCCAGAATTGCAACCAATGCTTTCTATCTGCCAGCTCAAGCCAAAGGATGATCGGTCGAAATAGTGAATCATGTTGCCGACTACAAACAGATCTATTTCAAGGAGATCTTCATGATTTGGTTATACCACCTAATAGCATTTTTATTTCATAATTAGTTAGCTTAGATAGTATTTATAGACCCTTTCATGTCCTTAGAAAGGGTCCTAAAGTTTTGTATAAAACATGGATCGGGAAGTCACACTATTGTGCTTCTGATATATTTTTTTTATGAATATTGGGCCTATATTCTGAATTTGAATGAAGAATTCTTTGATAAGATATGCACTATTGCTTTTTGTGAAAGTATTTCTGAGTTAGAAGACAGAATCTGAATGCTATTGATATCGAGAGGGATCCAAGTCACATATGGTGTCTATGTCTTTGTTCCATTTATTCATATGAATCAACATTTATTTAATCTTGCTATCATTGGATATATGTATGTGATTTAACAACAGTCTTTATACTTATCACTATTGAATGTCTAAGGAATGTTATTCTTTCAATCGTATTTATGTCAATGATATATGAAGGATAGTGTAATATTGTTTTAAATCATTACTTCGTTCAACTATTTGAACAAAGTAATTATCATACGAATGAACATCTTTGTTTATCAATAGAGTCATCTATATGCCTATTTGTAAATAAAGATCATCAAAAGTTACACTAGATTGGAAATTCCCCAGGCTAGATTAGTTGTTTATTATTTTTCAATTTAGAATAAAACATCCATCCATTATCATTAGATAATAGAAAATCAACCACTTATCCATCCTATTTACCAATCATTGGGAAACTGGTCCCATTATATCCAGTCGGAGCCACCACACTGGAAAAGGAGCTACTTTAAGGTCTGAACCGAGTGGTTTTCCCTGATGTTGATACAACGATTTTTGAGGCATCAACATTTTTGGCACTAGAAGGAGGGCCTGAACTATGAATGGTGAACCAACCCAAATCTACAACCCATTCTGAGAGTAAATCTCCCTCCACCCAACCTCGGACCTCTCCTTTGTATACTGGAATTTCAATCTTCAAACAAGAAGAAGAGGAGTCAACTACCACTGCTCAACCCCAACATTCCCCAGAACGATTAACTCCTGATTTTCCCAAAGTTCAATCTCTTATCCATAAACTTCAAGGCTTTTCGTTATCACCATAGAAATATGAGGTATCTCAAGGCAGTGAAACTTCGGAATTCATTTCACCTTCCCACCTCACCAGACTTCAAAGTGGGAAGCTTGGTATAGAACCTCCAGAGTTCCCTTTACCTAAAAGGAAAAGGGAAAGAATGACAATTGAAGGATCTTATAGTGAGACTATCTCATCGTCATCCATTTCATCTTCTCCAGTTTGAAGTCAGCCATCCACTCCTCCATTACACGTTGTTGTTCAACAGGGATCAAGAACATCAACATCCCAACCTCCTCAAACCTCAATATCATCTCCTTCCCAAACATCTGGAATATCATCAGCAATATCATCTAGTATTGGTTCTACAATGGCTCAGAATCCATGGAATAATCCTGGTGCAGTCATGATGCCTGCACCATTACATCCGTTGACAGCACACCCTGAAATATGGTTAGTGAAATTTAATCCAGATGCAGGAATACAAGCCGATGAGCATATTAACAATTTCATGTTGGCAGTTAACTTAAAAGGAGTGATAGAGGAGGATGTTGTTGTTAGACTCTTCCCTTATACTTTACAAGGATCAGCTGGGTCTTGGTATTTTTCCTTGCCCTCTGGATCCATTACTAGTTGCAAAATTTTTCAAGAATAGTTCCTGACTAAATATGGTGATGATAGATCCCTAGCAACGCTAATAAATAATCTCTCAAATCTTAGGATAGAATCTAAAGAACCTATAAAGGAGTTCAACTCCCAATTTAATAAACTCTTGAATAAGATTCCAACCACCTCTAAACCAAGTGAGCAGATCAGAAGTGAATGGTATATAACAGCCCTACCTTCAAATATAGCTATGTTAATAGATAGAGCTGCAAAACCAACTTTAGCTGAAAACATGAAAGAGGCACTTGCTGTAGAGAAAAGAATTATTGCTTTAGAAAAGAAGGCTGCTCTTGAAGATAGAAAATCCAAAAAAATTTCTTTCAAATATGATTCAAAGAAGAAAACCCCTAAAGACCCATATGGTATGGAGGGTCTCGAGAAAGTTCTCAAGACTATGTCAAACGAAATGGTACAAATCAAAAAACAAGTAGTTGAGACTTCAACAAAAAGGCTATTCAGGAATTTTAAGAAACCTGAATCAAAACCACCAAATACCATATCCGATGCAGATTTAGATCCCGAAGAATAAGAAACGGTCTTTTCATCTGAAGAACCTAAAGAAGAAGAGACTGTAGAATGCCATGGGATGTGGGACTTTTTCTACCTAATTCTGATACAAAAAATGAACAGGAAGCTTTCCCTGTAACTACCAGGAGTAAGGGTACTCCTCAACCTGTTCCAATAACTCAGAACAAAAGGAATGTAGGTAATACTACTACCAAAGAAAAGGTTCCCACAAATAAATCCACGGCAATATCCTCCCAAAACCAACCATCAACTTCAAATCCACCTTCGACATCTAAGATATTAGTAGTTTCGGATTCTATGGACTACAATATTATTGAAGACATGAAGAAAACAAAGGAAAACATGACTATGTTTGAGCTTAGCCAACTCAAGCATCAACAAAAACTCCTACTTGAGTTAAATGCTGTATTGTCTAAAGCTGCTAATGAGTTAGGTAAACCACCTCCTGGTAGAGTAGAAGCTACTGATGCTGTTTTAATTGGGGATAGGTGCAATTCCCATACTCCTCCTTTTCTCTTAACTTACGAGATCTATAATAGAAATCTACACAACTGTTTTATTGATTGAGGGGCTTCCTCTAATATAATGCCAGCTTCTGTTTGTTATAAACTAAACATTGAACCCCAGAAGTCTACAATTCATATTGTACAGTTGGATAGAACTAAGGTCCAGGTTTTAGGAGAAATCAACTCAGTGACTCTTAGGTTATCAGCTGATCCAAGAGTGGTTCAGAGAATTGATATTTTAATCGTTGATATACCTGAATTCTATGGTTTGATTCTAAGTCGATACTGGTCTGAGAAACTCCATGGTTATATTTCCACCAATTGGTCCCATATGTGGCTACCTTATAAAGGAAAGCCAAATCAGATCAAGATTGATCGGGAGAAACACATGACCCATACTGTTACTGAATTTGAACAAGAAAATCAACCAATAGCATTCAATGACAATATTTTGGGGAATTACTCATTCGGATCATTCTTTGGCAATTTCACTGCCCAACCATCTCCTTTCTCAGTTAATAATTTCACATCTCAAATTGAAAATTTTTCACAAACAGATATATCAAGATGTGTGAATTTTGTTGAGGAAACTGTAAATAAAATTGTAGATAATTCTTTATTTTGGTCATTGTACTTTGATGGGTCTAAATCTATTGAAGGTGCAGGAGAAAGATGTATTTTAGTTAGTCCTGAGGGAGAAAAGACCATGTTATCATGCAGGTTGGAATTTGAATGCACAAACAATACAACTGAATATGAGGCCTTAATTCAAGGACTCTATAAAGCAATTTGTCTTAAATTTCAATATTTGAAAGTGTTCGGTGATTCACAAATTGTTATAAAACAAGTTAGAAATACAATTCATTTCCTTTCTAGTCACTTCAAACACTATCAGTCTTTGGTGCAAGACCTTATATCTCAATTTTTAGCATTCAATATTTCCCCCATCCCTAGGTCCCAGAATGCAGTAGCAGATCTACTGGCTAATGTTTCTTCCAAGCTCCTTCCATCTGAAGATTACACCCCAGACAGATTTTCAGTAGAGTTAATTTTTAGACCATCAATACCTGATAATGTCACCAATTGGCGAGTGTTCAACCATGATGAATACATTTTAAATTTCTTAACTTCTGACAAGACCTATGATGATCAAATCATTGATGAAAGTGATCATGACCTTCAAATGAAGGAAAAGCAAGAAGAAAACTCAATACCTAAACCAGTGGTCAAGCTTGAACATCTTTATGACATAAAAGACAGGTTTAAATAGGTGACCAATTTAAAGCTCCAGAGTTCACTCTAAGATTTGAATTGATACACCTAGGTACTGAGGATAATCCTCAAAACATCAATTTGGGATTAGGACTTTCTTCAGAAGAAAGAATTTCATTCATTAGATTATTATGTAAGTATAAAAATGTCTTCACTTGGAAACATGATGATTTGAAAACATACGATACATCGATCATTCAACATACTATTCCAATGCTTTTTGAACAAAAACCAGTACAACAAAAGTTAAGGAAGATTCATCCTAGCCTAGAGAGTCAAATAAAGCCTGAACTAAACAAGCTCTTGAAGGCTAAGATAATTTTTCCTGTTAGACATTCAAACTGGGTGTCCAATATGGTACCAATAAAGAAGAAAAATGGTGATATCAGAATTTGTATCGATTTCAGAAATCTTAACAAATAAAGCCAAAAGGATAACTTCCCTTTACCTACCATGGAGCAGACACTCCATTCAGTAGCTGGTTCTGAGTTAATGTCCTTCTTAGATGGTTTTTCAGGGTATAACCAAATTTTCGTCCATCCTGATGACAGACTTAAAACTACCTTTAGAACCAAGTGGGGAACTTATGCCTACCAAAAAATGCCTTTTGGACTTATCAATGCTGGAGCTACATTCCAAAGAGCAATGGACATAGCATTCAAGGGATTGATCAATAAATCAATAGTTGTCTATTTAGATGATATTACTGTATTTTCCAAGAAAAGATCAAATCATTTACATGATTTGAAACAAATCTTTGAACGTTGCAGAAGGTATGGTATCTCACTCAATCCAAAGAAGTCATTTTTTGCTCTTAACCAAGGAAAGCTCTTGGGCTTCATTGTTTCAAAGGATCAAATTTATATTGATCCACATAGAATCAAAGAGATTTATGATATTCCATTCCCTCATAATAAAAAATCCATGCAGTCATTTTTATGTCAAATTAACTTTGCAAAAAGATTTGTCCCAGATTTTTCCCAGATTGTTTTACCATCGCAAACTATGATCAACAAAAATTCAGTGTTTAAATGGGGGCCTACAGAAAAAGAGGCATTTGATTCCATCAAACAATCTATCATAAATGCCCCTACTTTAAGCACTCCTAATTTTTCAAATCATTTCACGCTATATACCCTTACATCTGATTCATCTTATGCAGTTGTGCTAACACAAATTAACGATCAAAACTTGGAAGCACCAATCTCATTTTATAGCTCAAATATTCAAGGTGCTGAACTTAATTACTCAGAAGTTGAAAAGAAAGCCTTTGCTGTGTACAAAGCCATTAAACACTG
>APFE031060584.1:124687-144230 GCA_000404065.3 Pinus taeda | reverse complement strand
CAGTCCCTAGTCTATCTATAGGAAGTAAAATTAATCTTGGTCTTAACAGCAGTTGGAAATATTAATTAATTAATTCAGCTGAGTTAATTAGTAAGGAAATTCGAATTTGAAGTCTTTGTGAGCATGCACATGAGTTGTCCCACTGATTGAGGAATTTATCCTTAATTTCCTCCATTGATTGAGGGAATAAGTATGAGTTCTATAATAAGAGAATCAGTTGACGTAGTTCTAACTGGTCAAGTCCACTTAGATTATTTTAACAAGTTGTTAAAATAATAAAATATAGTTTGTTAATGCTTGCATGCATGTGAAAACTATTATTTTAGATAACTGAGGATTCACTCATGTATAACTATTGCATGTCAGTTCTATCAGAGACCCAGTTGAGATCAGATGTGGGACAGTGTACTATCAGATGCTTAACTATTTCTAGTAAGTAGTTTTTGCATGATTGAGGAACTAGTGTCCTCAAGGATTGCGTAGTTGGACAATAGGTTGACTTGGTATGTTTGGAATTAATTGCATATGCTTTTGCTATTATTTCCTAAGAAAATTGTGCAAGGAAATAAGGATTGGACCATAGGTAAAGCCTTTATATATAGGGCTTGGTTGGTTCATGAGAATATCTTCATATATTCATAGTTCATTGAGAACTAAATAGCTTGAGAGCTTATTCTTTTTGTATTGTGAAGAGGATTTCCACTTGATTGATATTACATGGTTGGGGTTTTATGCTGGTGCTTTCCCCTGGATATATCTTGTGTTATGTGTGATTATTTCTCTTGATTAGTCATGCATGTTTCTACTTGATGTTGCTTATGAATTCGATTATGCTTTCATTTGATGTTTTGTAGAAGTAGAATAAGTATTATGCTTTAGGACATTGCATATATCAGTTTGTTCTACAGGTGAAATTTCTACATGGTATCAGAGCTAGCTGATTTGTAGAAAAATTCTACAAAATTTCTACATAAACCAAGCGCAGTGCTGCGCATTTGTCAATGTCATGTTAGCCTCGCGAATAGTACTCTTCAGTCTTTGGTCCAAATCCCACGGGGTTTCACCAGGCATCATCGCGATCTCTTTGAACCCTATGATCGACTGCGTTTTTGACTTTGGCTGACTAAACTCTTTCTTTAGTTCAGTCTGGATTTTTCCTGTCCCCGCAGTTGGGTGATCGCTAGAGTACGTTATGTACCATGTTAGCACTTGGTCCTGCAGCGCGCTAACCAAGGTAGCCTTTCTGATATTATCATTTGCAATTCGATGTGCATTCCATACTGAGGTCAGCATGAACCAAAATTGTTCTGGGTCTTCGCTTCCTGCTCCTTTGAATATCGGTAGCTGGATTGCATTCATCATTGTCAATTCTGCCACTGTACTCTGAACTACTACTACTCCTGGTCCCTTTGATCCTTCAATTCTTTTTCTATAGAGTCCCTGCATTCCACATTAGACACCCCTTAGGCATATCCCAGTCTCAGCAACGGAACCATTTGTTGGCGTATATGGGCCTGACCCAGGTTCGGAAAAATTATTTAGCCAAACAAATCCCACAGCTACTGGTGCTTTCGGCAACAGCCCGTGGAGTGTGGATTGAGGTCTCACCTGAGGTAGTAGGGGAGGGTGCTGGAACTAGGTTTCTGCACCCTTGGGATGTCTAGATGTGCCTGGAGGGTTCATGTGTCGTTCCGCAGCTTCGCGTTGCTATGTTCATGCAGATCCTAACTTAGAATAATCCTTACTACTTATTATCACACTATTTATGTTTTAAATCTCCTAATTGTGATATTTAAGCAAACATTTATCATATTTAACCCATTCGTGCACTTAGAATAAGCTTTGGTTCTCATACATTCATAACATAAGCATATGCGCATAGATCAAACAATTATTTTAACCATACAAAAATCCAGATCTGCGATAATTCAGATTTAACATAGAATTACAGAAGCAACTTATCTTTATTTCCACTTTATCACCAATACATCTAGATCTGCCCTACGCACTCAGCTGCAAGGGTCCACGCACACAGCTGCGGACTCTTCCAGGCCTCTATGCACACAGCTGTAGAGCCTCTATCCCTTCCCCAATACCCTCGACTCGGAATTACAGATGCTTTCAGACTTTTCTCCTTAAAAACCCATTACAATTAAGATCCAAGACCATACCTAAGAAAAGAACTGCCCTCTCTGCATAGAGCTGCGCTCTATTTATACCTTCCTATGGTTCGCGGACCGACTTAGTTCCTATTATTCTATATTATTTCTTGGGTGGAAAACCCTTTGAATTGAATTTTTACATTTCACGCTCCACATATTTCAGAGGTTTACAATATTTCTATCCTAACTTCTAGGCTATCATACCCAAAACTATCACGTGGGACCGTCGCTACCCAACAATATGGAAATTACCAACAATGATGTCATGCAATACTAATTCATGAAAGGTAGTGTAATATACTAAATATTAAATTATACCACCCATCATAAACTTAATCAAATCCAAAACAAGGCACAATCATAAATTATTCATTACAATCAAGACCTACCACTTGACTTGTTGTTTATCTTGAACATTCAAAAGGGTTATTTCAATATCTTTTAAAACAATCTATTATCTTCTTCAAGCACAACCACCACCTTTCTACATTCCTTTTTTATCACACAAAAAGATACATGCATTTACTTTTTTCTTACAAGAAATTCATTATAACTCTAATCATTTCTCTCTAAATGCACCATTATGAATTATTATAAGAGTATGCATGCAAAGGTTGGTAGTTAACTCACACTATCACTAATTACAATGTGACTATTCAAAATTTGTTCATAATTTCTTATTGTCTTTCATCCGCATAAAGACTCAAATTCCATGAGCACAATATTTCTTTAAAGAAAACATTAACATTTATCATTCTTTAATGTGGTTATTAAATATCATTATGCATCTCATATCAAAAGAAGTCTATTGCGCACATTTCCATGGAATTGTTCATTAGAGTCATACCTGAACTTGTATCCATTAGCATCACACCTCTACTGTGTGTTCTTATAGAACCCAAAAAGGAGCCAATACTATAACCTTCACTTTGATACCACTTGTAACATCCCTTAGTAAACCTCACGTAAAAATACATAGGATTATATTTTTTTTACAAAATTTACTTGCATGTAATATTCACAATCGCTTATTCCACATTCCTTAATAGGTCATTAGATAAAATCATTACATAAAGTAACTTTAGCAATAGAATAGAAAGTCATATAATGTAACAACCATTATTACAACATATTAACATAGAGCTCTATTTTGGAGAATTTGGTATCTACGGATAAATACTAATTCCCTAGATAAGTAGCCATATCTAGAACAACAATTTAAAGTGTTTTAGTCTTTTCCTATAAGAAATAGATAAGATGAGAAGATGAGAAGACCTACTTGTAGTTCCACTTTCCTCTCGTCTCCTTTGTATTGATCCCGTAGCTCTTTCCCGTACTTAATACGCTTGAGAAGTACCTGTAAATGCAATAGGAAACAAAGAATCGATCAAAGAAAAATATCTATTGAATATAAGTGAAAGGAATCATATACAATTCACATATATAAGCATTATAAAACAATATAAACATATGGGAGAAAGGTTCAAACACTTTATTGAATAGAAGAAGGAATTACAACCATTGGTGTCTGATTCAAAGCCATTCCTCCAGCTTGGATCCCATCCACATCACATCAAAAACACGACAAACTTGTAGCATTACAATACTTGCTTCAAAGCCAAATCTCATAGCAACATTATCTCCTTACAATTCAACATAATCCAACCCTTGATCACTTAGATGAGTGGTCAATTTATAGGAAGATGAAGATGGTTTTGTCATAAATGGTGGCATTGAATGGCCTTCCATACTTAGAATTAGTTCCATGGAGAAAGGGATGAGAGGATAGGATGCACCTTAACTCATTCCTCATCCATTTTTGAGCTCATAGGAGTTGATAAGTGAGGGAACCTTCTAGATGGCTCCAAAAGATAAGAACATTCCCCAAACCCTATGTGAATTTCGCTCAATCTCGCCCAGCGTAGGTGAAAGGAAGCCTAAGTGCTCTGCAGAGCACCCTAGCATGGACTTAACTGCTCTGCAACACACCCTTACATGGGCCTACCGACGCTGGTCCCTCTAGAGGCTATTTTTGGATGTCTTCATGTCATGAAACTGTCTGGGAAGGAGGCATTCAAAGGGGTGACTTATTTAGGGCATGTAGCAACTGAAATTAGGGTTTGATGAGCCCTAAAACACTGATCTCGATGATGGGATTGATGTGTCCAAATGGATATGTAACAAGCTCCCTGTTGTAAACTGATTATCATTGTTCATTTAATTAGGTTAGTTAATCACATATTTGATGATGTAAGTGTCAACGGAAGCAATAACATGAAAATGAAAAAAATAGGAAAACACGTCAATGGACATCGATTTACCTTGTAAACCTCAAAGGGAGAAACCAACAAATGTTTATTTTATTAAAAAATTCATAAGGGTGTTCAACCCTCTTTCAATGGGAGTAAGGGAGTCCATCCCTGAACCATTGTTAATTTTTTACAAATAAATATCATCTTAAATACAAACATAAGAAGCTAGAGGTCATTACATTAATCATGATATCATTTATCCCACAATTCCTCAAGCATTATGTCTTTATGGAATGTTTGTTCCCTGGAGTGGATTATCCCACGTTTGATGATCCCTCAACCGGCATGGACCATTAGACTTTTCCAGACATAATGTTATAAAATCCATCCTTTCCATAAGTCAATCATTTCATGAAACTACTACCATCAATAACTTTCCCATCATGATTATATAATATAGTTATCAAACCCCATAATGAATCTTTACTATTTATGCTCTAAACACCTTTTCATGTTTATAAATAAAATGTAAGAAAAGTATCGAGTCATGCTTCCCTTATTGACACCGCAAATGCATTAATTAAAAGCACATAGCTACCAAAACATGTCGATTTATCTTTACATGTGTATGGCTATGACAAAAGTATATCCATCCAAATCTCACATGCATAAAGTAAAATACACAAGATTACTAGGGCATGCCTATCTACCCATTCTCAAAAGAATATGGTAATATTTTAAATAATCACCATGGTTACCACAATAATATTTAAAAGGCTCTCCATGGGTATCACTATCTCTTTGCCAATGAAGAGGGAAATCTTTCCAAAAGACAAACACCAAAACTACTATAATTTTCTTTGCACAAGAACACGTTCTTTTCCAAAAGAAAAACCACTACAACTACCCATATTTTTTAAAAGAAAACTAACACAATAGCTATCATCTTTGTCCATGCAAGTACATATTCTTTCTCCCAAAAGAAACTAGATCAATAACTATTATATTTGTGCATGTAACCACATAATCATTTTTCAAGAAATCCAACACACTAGCTATGATTTTAGTAAATATAGACACATATTATTTTTCAAGAAAACTAATACAATAACTATTATCTATGTGCATATAAGCACATATTCTTTTCCAAGAATATAAATCATAGGAACCATGCAAATATTTCTAGGGAAATTAATAAAATAATCAATCTTTCTGCACTCAAATCCCTATAGTCTTTTCAATAAACACGGGTAACCTATATATCTATGCACACAGATTCAGAAATTATTTTCAAGAAATTAATTTGGTTAATTTTTCATTGTTCACAACCCATGAAAACCCTTTCAAGAACCCCATGCAAATCTTTTTAAGAATTACCCTCATTAACTTATATCCGTGTTTCAAGAACTCATGTAAATTATTTCAAATATTACCCTTATTAACTTATCTTCGTTTTTCAAGAACTCATGAAACTATTTTCAAAGATTAGCCTCATTAACATATCTTCATTTTTCAAGAATTCATGCAAATCTTTTCAAAGATTACCCTTGTTAACTTATCTTCATTTTCCAAGAATTCATGCAATATTTCCAAGAATATAAAGTTAGATAACCTTTGTCTCTTGCACAAGAATCTACGGAAGTTTTCTTTCCAAGAAACAAATGGACATACCTCAAAATACACTCGACTAACCTCTTCTTAGTCTTTAAAACAACTAGTGGGACACGGTAACAATCATATAGTCTACCTTCGAAGTTGAGGTTCACATTTAGCTTATGCTTCTTCCACATGTCCATTTCACCGCATTTTCTCCTTTGCCAGAGTTCTATACTGAGAACATTCATAACAACTCCTGATTTTACTTGTGTATATGACATCCCACACATGATCCATTATGATTGTTGCTCCCAATACATGGCGTCAATTGTATCTATTGCAATGACTTGATTTAGCGTGTCATTCTTAGGCTGGTCCGTCTCTCCTCCTATTTGTATTAGGGAGTAAATGTAATCATTCATACCATTCCACCCCAGAGCTTTTTATTTCAAGAACTCTTCTTTCGATGAAGGTTGTTACCTTGTAACGAAATTTATAACAATGAAATGCATTACTAGCGAGCCAATTCTGGGCTTATTTTTTATTATTTATTCGATTATATTTATTTACAAAGACTATGGTGTAAATACATGTTAGTTTAATCCAATGGAACACATGTAAATGCTCAGTCTTAAATATATTACAAAAAATTACACAAACACACACACACAAAGGGTCAAATTTTCTTTTAAGCTTTACATACTCAAAGAAATTTGCACCTCAAAAGATTTGATTCCTCTTGACACTTACTAGATCCAAGATTAAGATAAATTTACACTAATATTTTATGATAATAATGATTACTATATATTATTACTATATTTTAAATAAATAAAAATCTAATAATAAATTTTAAATATATTATAATAGTTTTAACCTTTCATAAATAATATTACTATCATATATCATGCAACATCAATAAAAATATATCTCACAAATAAAAACAATCAAATAAACCCATGTTAAATAGTGATTAATTTTCATTGAAAAAACAAAACAAAATATCAATATTATTAAAGAAAACATTTTTGAAAAATATCTATTTAAAAGTTACGGCAACACGTTAGAACAAAATTAATTTTTATTTTTTATTTAATTTAATTTTAATTTATTTTTTAAATTTATTATAACAAATGTAATATGCAATGTTGCTACTTAGTACTTGCCTCATATGCAAAAAGTAGAGAACCCTTATAGGGTGAATGTGATCATAAAACTTAGTTGTATTAAGTGCATGATTTAAGCACCACAAACTTGGTGGAGGGGGGAATCAAATTGCTAATAATCTATTGGTATTGGATAACATAATGTTATGAAAAAAGCGTCTACAACAATTAAATAATTAAACAGTAAACAAATATTATGATTAATAGAATATATTAATTAAAAAAGTTGAAAAAGATATTATTATTAGAAAGAATACAACAACTAATATAAAGAAAGAAAGGAATGATTAGGGGTTAATAAATGGAAATAAAATATTATTTATGGAAAAATCCATATATTTAAATTCGTTTTGGAAAATAAAATATTAATTATGGAAAATTTTGTATATTCGAAATTATTTTTGGATAATTAAATAAGGAACCTTGGCGATTAGAGGTTTTTTTAATACAATTTCTAATTTTGGAAAAAAATGATTTTAAACCACATAAAATTAGTCATCCACCAATCAAAAATCTAAAATTCAAAAAATAATTTTCAATTTCTAAAAAAATAAGTTTAATATCCAAAACTTTAATAAATTTTGGAAATAGTCACTAAAAATTTGCAAATTAATTAAGAGTCAAAGTATTTTGACCTAAACTAATTAGAATATACTTTGCCTTTGGTAGGTTTATATTATAAATATGTATATTCTTTTTAAATTAATATTTAAAATATGAATAAAATTTATTCAATATTACGGAAATTCAATTAAAAATTAAAAAAATTATTGAAATATTGGAAAATACTGGAGACAAATACTCTTAATTCAGGGTTTTGTGATCCATATTATGTATACTGAAAATATTAAGTAAAACTCACATGAGAATTGTTGTCCCAACGTGTTTCGAGCGACCTAGTGTGGTTCATCGTTAGGACTAAGATGAACCAGTATTTTAAGTATTTTTACTAAAATATTTTTAGAAAAAGACTCTTCAAAATATGAATAGTGTTGAAAAAATTATTACAAAAAAATACTCTTCAAAACATGAATAGTCTTGAATACATTATCAAATAATTTTAATTCAAAGAAAATGCGAAAGTGTAAAAATATTAATGAAGATAAAATTTCAATTATTAATGAAGCATTATTGATGAAAAATTTAAATAATTTTTTCTTTTTTATCAGGTAGTCTAAGTTCTTTAGAGATTACATTAGGCTTGACATGTGGCTTGAGAAACTGCAACCTAGGGGCACCTAAGCCATCAAAATAACCTGGAGATCGCACTTGGCTTGGGCCACACCAACCCCTAACATGGTTGGATTTTTTCCCATGGAGTTTTGAGTGGGTGACCTTCACATCATAGAGTGACTTAATGTTACATCCCATCATCGTCTATTCTACACCCTGTGGGATAAAAATAAATTTTACAACTTTTATAGTAAAATACTTATATTTATCAAAATTTTAAAATATTTTAAAATATTCAATCGAATTAAAATTATTTAAAAATATTTTAAACTATTTTTTAATTATGCACATTAAAAACCATTAAATTTAATTTCAAAGTTTATAATAAAATAAATAATTTACTATCCTATTAAAATAATTCATTTTTTTTAATTAAATTTTAAAAATTTAATAAATCAAAATTAACCTCGATCATACTCATTTAATTTGAGGAACATATTCCATCTATTCTCATCTATATGAATGAAAAGGCAACTACATTGAATATTCACAATTTCAAAACAATTAAAACATAAGGGAGGATCATAACTAAAACTCCAAGGAGAAGCATAAAAATATTACGTAAGTGTCATTCAAAGGAGGGAGTCAATCTTAAGTATGGAGTGGCCATATTGTTATTAAACAAGGGGGATAGTGGGGTAGCATGTCCCTACCTTGAGTGAGCATTCTTTGTTATCGATTAGAGAGTATTTATGGAGGTATTGTACTTGTATGAGATTAGTATGAGTTGTAGTTAATGTGATAGAATAATATATGGGTTGACCTTATCTATGAACAGGCCTATTTATTATAATTAATGTGAATCCAATAAGCACACTATAACAAGGTGATATGATACCATATTGATTACTTATCAAAACAACTTACATGGAGCTTGTATTCGTAATTGGGGAACTGCTTATCTAGAGTAATGGACACTCTTTTGAATATGGATAAGTCATGATTGAATAAAACATACAAATTATAATTATATCTGTCAATATATGTTCTATGTTGAATCCCTATCTAAGATGAAGCAATATTTATAGACCATATATGAAACCCAAATGAGCATGAGGTAACACCCTATTCAACCCATGATGTGAGATCTTTCCATAATAGTGGGATTAGCTTCATTCAATCAATATGCACCTCCACAAAAAGCTTGCTTTCATGTATACACCACAAATATTTTCTTTATATATACGTTATAGACACCACATAACATAGATTATTAATTCAGACCATAGCACGAGGACTAGAGGACATACAATTGAGTGAGTAAATGAGATAGGAGGCCTTAATGGTGATTGAGGATTGGATGAGCATAGGTTTTCAATCATAGTGAGCTAAGAGGTCTTTACACTTGAACAAGACTCGAAACAACCATTACATGATACACGATAGATGACACATTCCAAAATAAACTCTTGTCGATGAAAACAAAAATATGTGGTCTACATTATTGAGGGTTTTTTCTTTTCCACATATTTTATCTCGCTCCCCAATCACGATTGTTGAGGTTCCACAACTGATATGGGGTTTTGTTGTTAGTTAGGCTACTAGCAAGTAAGCTGGGTAATTAAGGATGATAACAAATGGTTACAGTGAGTGGTTGAGCAATAGTCGAGTTGAGAATAACGAAGTACTAGTGGAAATGAATGTGAACTAGTGGCAGTAGAGAACGAGTGGGAAATGACAAACCTGATTAATAAAATTTTACCGTGAGTGGTTGAGTTGTCGATAGATGACTCTGAAAAACAAGAACCATTCAAGAATGCATTGACAACAAAGAACTAGTGGCAGTGGACAACAATATAAGTAGTTTAAGGTAATTCATGCCTTGTATACTTACAACTCTATTATCACCCTAATAGAATGAGTGACTCTAATGAGACGTAAATTAAATCCTAGATATGTTAATGCAATGGCCACTAAGGTATCCTCAAAATAAATAAATGAACATTTGGGTGGGAAGGTTGGCTTTGATGCAAACCATGTGCCCCCCCCAAATAGGTGGAGTCTATTTCTTTTCTAACTTCCATTTTTCTGCTACGAAGAGCTTGAAGAGACCATCCTCTTCAAAGAGAGAATGAGGATACAAGGCATTCGTCTTTGGTTGTCTATGATTTTCAATAAGCGAGGAGGTTTGCTGGCACTGCATAGAGATTAATTTCAAAAGTGAAATGTTGTATTTGCTCCCCATCATTGAAGTTGTGTTGTTGTTGCATCCAACCTAATAAATCAGATAATTTCTTAAAATATCCTTGAAGTGCTTAGATCATTTAATTATTTTGTACATCTATGTCTTTAAATCTTAAGTTCTTCAGTGTTCAAGTTTTAAATTTTTCGAGTCTTCAAGCACTAAAATAATGCCTCCATTTTAAATCACATACCAATATAATTTCAGTTTTAAAATGCCTAGTTTCAAACATTAAAGAGTTAGTGTTAATCACTTCCACATCAATAAACTCTGATCAACACTCTGACATAAAACAAGAACATATAACAACAATTAGCAATTTTTCATTTTTTCTTCAAACTAAACTTTATCTAAGTCTTCACCTTATGCTAGTCTCGTTAGGGGATTTCTGAGGTCTAAAATGGGCCTTCTAAGAAAAATGTACAACCAAAATAAACTTTATAAGAACCAATAGGATCCAAGATGATGATGTCAACCATGGGGGATGATTCACCATTTTTGGAGTAAAAAAGTAAAAATATTAAAAATTAATAAAATAAGGTTTTTGTCCCTAAGGTTTTACTCAAATTTCGAGTGACAGTACCCATTGGATGCAAAATTTAATTCCTCATCCAAGGAATACCCATGTCACATACTTTCGATGGACCCTGCTACAAAAAAAATGAGAAATACATGAAAACACGTGATTGCAATCACATTTTTCATGTAGTAGGGTCCATAAAAAGTATGCAACATGCGTACTCCTCAGATGAGGAATCAAAATTTTCATCCAGCAAGTGTTTCCACTTGAAATTTGAGTAAACCCATAGGGAGATAAGTTGAAAATATGAGTTGAAAAAATAGTTTTTTCTTTCTTCCCTCTAAAAATTGATGATGTATCTGATCTTATTTTAATATTTCCATTAATATTTTATAATTTCCTTAGGAGGCTCATTTTAGACCTCAACATTCCCCTAATGATAGATCATCATAAAAGGTCTATATAATCACAACTTTACATATGGTCCAATTTATATCCTCCATTACAATGTGGATATGTATGATGTCCAGTAGTCTCAGAATCCAGATGTTTGCATGGGCAAAGATTGTGCATCAATTATAAGTGTTATCATTTAGAAGAGTTTAATAACAACTTTGCGTTGGCTGCTATAGTGGATTATCTAGATAAAGTGTGTTCTGTGAGATATATTAAAACATAATCTTAAAGATAACTCGAATCATTGATCAAGGAAATTCATTATGCAGATAAACTTTCACAAGAATGTGATGGCACCCAACCCCTATCTGTTTACCATCCTTAGTAAGCTCTAGGAATCTCGTTTTTTCTCCGTTGAGAGGGAAATTGCATGACTCTTGTAGATGAACATCAACTAATTAACCACATTGCACCCATAAAAGCACAATGCAAAAGAAAAAACAAAAGTTGTGATTTATGAATTGCTCTGAGTTAGAGTTATGATGAGCTATATAATCTATAAGTAGTTCCATTGAGTTCTGTAAGGCCCATATTGTTTCCAAAGGGTTCCATTGACAACAAGGAATTTACTTTCATGAGACATTTAGTCTGGTTGTTAAAGCATCATCTCTCTAGGTTTATTGGCACCAAGTAAAATGAATGTATGGAGTGGGTTATCCTAGACTTCAACCTCCCGTGAATCTCATTGCTATCCAAATGGGCATCGTAGTTAACCTATCTTGGACTTGAACCTCCCATTAAGCCCACTACTAGACGTATTGGGCATCACACCTAACACATAGAATATCTCTACTTCCTCTAGGGATTATAGAGTTCTTTGGGACTTGCTTCTTATCATTAGAAAGTGCATGTTTGTAAGCGTTGGTCCAGATGCATTGATGTCCCTCACATTCCATCCATAGGTGTGGTGAATCTACTTCATGAATTAATTGTGATGGGTAGGATGCAACTTCAATTGAGACTGGTTCAAGGTTCAAAATTCAGTCTCCTTATTTTTCATATGAAAGATCTAGAACTGGGAAAAGGAAAGTTGGAATAGAATACGATGTTGGATTTTGAATAGGCTTTATTAAAGGAAGGTATGTTGGGAAATATGCTTCCTATGCTGCATGAGGTAAGCTGGCTAGGATGCTTACTATACTGCACAAGGTAAGCAAAGTAACCACTCTAATCAAATTTGTTCTCTTGGTGCATAGGTACCATTTTTTTTACTATACATGCACAATGTGTATTGAGGTCTCTGCGGGAGGGAGTCCAAAAATTTCCGAAGCATAATAGTCTTAGTTGTGTGTACTAGGGCTCAGGAGATCACAGCCACATGTACAAAAAATGAGGATATCGTGTGGAAGGGCTTAGGACATCGTGGTGAGACTCTATCAAGAGACATCAAATGGAGGTAGTTGGTAAATGGATTTAGTCTTTCTCATAATAGCAATATATCATTTAATATCGGTCAAATAATACTAACATGACTTTACAGTTCCCAAATACTAACGAACAGATCCAACATAATATATAGTTATTGGCTCTCTGCCTCGGGAAGAGGCCAAATAAGATGATGAAGCACGTTGAAATATGCTTAGAGCATGGTAGAGCATGACATGGCTAAAACCTATAGCTTAATTGTGACATGAACTAATGCTTGATAATCAATTTTGATTACCATAGTCCCATGCCTAATGGCACAGACTAATAATATGATTTTTATTTTGTTAATATAAAATATTATATACTTTTCATAATGATATCATGTAAAATAAAAATAAGTGTTAATCACTCGAATACCCTTTTATAAGTAAATCAAAATGTCCAAGTAAATTCGAAGGTGGGAAAGGAGTTCCTTTATGTTGTCAGTGAAGTACTAAACAATAATTGTAATTAAAATAATTTCATTAACAATTATTTATGTGTATCAATAGTCTTCCAAAATTGCAATGGTGAGAGGGTGAAGGAATGAGTTTATGCTAGTTGGAAAAATAGGATGGACTAAAGTAATTTTTTTTTAAATCTTAATATCATACTACAAAACATCATAAATATAAGGTAAAAGTCATGCATTTAAACTATGGATAGAACATGTCCTAGGGGAAGCTTGAATGGTGATCGAAGTAATGTGAGCCCATGGTAACTAAGAGATCCAATGTTCAAATCCTCCAACTTGTGACCTGGTTTACAGAGAGGAGGATAGATCGTAAAACCATAGAGGTTATTTGACCTCTGACCTAACTTATGAACTTAAAAACTAAGTCACATGACAAATGTAGGACACAAAAGTATGAGTGTCTAACATGAGACATGGTGACTTGAAAACAAGAAGCAAAGGACATAATACACACACACACACACACACAGATATATGTATATATATATGTGTGTGTGTGTGTGTGTGTGTATGTATCTGCATATGCACATATACATACATACATACACATACACACACACACACACAACACACACACACACACACACACACACACCACACCAAAAATAGTAGATATATATATAGTTTCCTATGGAAAAAGTCGTAATTTCCTTTATTTATAAGACAATTACATTTTGTCAGAGCATATTCATATGGTAAACCATACCTAACAATCCAAAACTAAAAAACTGAGTTCCACCTCAGGGGTGGAGCTATTCAAAAAATAAGCATTTGCGAATGTTGTTGCACTCTTTGCAGAGAGACAGTACTAAATTAAAAACATAGAAACTATATGAATATTTACATATGATCATTTAGATTAAGAGGAAGATCCAAAAATAGTCTGATTATGCTCCAGGGTCTATAAACGACTTGTGATAATACTGATAAGAGTTGCTGCCACGCTCCTCCTAAATCAACCAAGTAGCATTGTTTTGGTGCGCTACTTCCTTGGGTAGGTGGTTAGTAGCTGTTTTTGAATTCCCTGTAGATGTGGTGGCAAGAGAAAGAGTCAAAATTTGATATAAGTATATGAGCTTCATCCAAAATACGTTTAAGAGAATATGCATTGCATTGTGATTTCGTGTTTAACCAGTTGCATATTATCTTAGAGTCACCAAATAGCTGTAAATGCAGATAGTGTTTTCTCAATGCATAATGTATGAGGTTTTTGGCTGCAAGGAGCTTAGCATGGTTATTGGTCCCCCTACCCAACCCCATTTTTATTCAAAAGGAGTGGGTTTCAGATAGGTGTAGGATGGCACCCCTCCACAACTTGTCTTCTGTGCCAACCCATCAAAATAAGCCCATCGCTGGGAGGTGTTGATGGCTTCTAGTGTTATAATCCTAAGAGCTGGTTGGGAACCCTCTTCAGGAATGGAGTTATAATTAGCTAGGATTATGGTAGTAATGGAAGGCTAATGTGGGTCCTTTTAATGCAAAATAATTTGATTTTTGGCTATCCATACGACCCAACAAATGAGTAGAGGGATATTCTTTTCTTTATCATATGCTAGCTACCACCAACGGTTCCATGAGTCTGCAAAATTTGTACCTTGCCATCGGTGGGAGGAGGAGAGCGAAGTGAGGAGGCTATTCCAAATTTCTTGTGTGCTGGGACAGAAAAGAAAAATATGGCCTGTGTCTTCACTACCACTCTTGCAAAGGTAACACCAGAATTGGCCTAAGAAGGATCTTTTCATCAGATTGGCACCAGTTGGGACCTTTTTCGGGAGAATGGACCGCATAAGGAGTCTTGTTCAAGGAGTGGCCTTCAACTTCCACAAATGCTTCCACCATTGCTCCAAGGATGGAGGCTTATAAGGATCCATCAACACCTGATATCCTATCTTGGGGGAATATACTCCATGTTTAGCAAACGCCCAAATAAGTTCGTCTCCCCCCTCTGAAATTCTAATATGGGCCTTGGTTAGAGATTTGAGTAATCCCTCCACTCGTGTTGCCAATGTTTTGGTAAATTTAGATCATGCACTATTTTCCAGGCCTGCTGAAACAGAGAGGAGTGTTCCTCATCGGCAATGTTATTGACGTTCGTGATGCCTTATTTTGAAAGGTGTTCTCTTAGCTCCTCAAATAGCTTATGAGCATTGTCACACCCCACCCGAGGTTCTATGCCTAACTGCATCTGAGATCCAGACTGGATCCTCCATCTTAGACCATTCTGAATAAGTTCCTTAGTGCTTATGACTACCTTCCAGATAATGGAGATGTTGGCAGTATTCCTGTGGTCTTGTCTAATCCAATCAAAGGCATTAGAGGGGGATATATACTTGGAGACGACCACCTTTTTCCATAGACTACATTTGTTGAGTAGTTGCCATCCTAAATTTGCTGCTAGTGCCTTTGAGAATATATCCAACCACTTTATTTCCCATCCCCCTGCATCGCTTTGGTAGGGCCAGAGACTCCCATTTTGCCCAAGCAAAAATTCTCCCAGACTGTTTCCCTTTCCATAAGAAACAACAGTAGATGTTCTGAAGGCGAGCCAGAATGCCTCGAGGGATCCAAGCCAAAGTTATCCAATAAATGGGAGTTTCTTCCAAAACGACTTTAATGAGAACCAACCTCCCTGCTTTGGACAGGTATTTGTGATACCAGATATTAAGTCTCCTTTCAAATTTTGAAATGAGCCAGGTCCAGTCTGTGATTTTGTAGTCATGTGGTTTTAGCCTATACCCAAGATACCTCAGTCCTTCTTTGAGTGATGCTTCTGCAAAAGCAAATCTCTGGAGAACAAACTTTACTTCATGTTGTGAGCAACCTGTGGCGATGATAGTGGATTTTGCCTCGTTTAAGACCATACCTGTAGCTTTTAGAAAAATGGTTAGGGTGTGGTGGAAGGATGTGATGTCCCTTATACCTCCATTAAAGAAGAGTATCACATCATCCACAAAAAATAAGTGGGTGAGAATACAAGCTTCCGTGATTTTAATTCCCCTTATTCGACCTTGTCTGTGTTCATCTCCAATAGTTTTGCCGAGGCCTTCCATAATGAGTAAAAAGAGAAGGGGAGAAAGGGGGTAACCTTGCCTCAGACCTCTTTCCGCATGAAAGAAGGGGGAAGCAGATCCGTTAATTAGTACACTATAGGAGACATTTGTAATGCAACACATGATCCACTTGATTAAGGAGTAGGGAAAGCCTATATGGGTTAACAGGATGCGAATGTAAAGCCAGTTGACTCTTTCAAAGGCTTTGGAGAGGTCAATTTTCAAAATCATACCTTTGAGGATTTTGGTCTAAATGAAGTGAAGGAGTTCATGCGCTGTGCCTACAACCTCATGGATTTGTCTGTTCTGTAAAAAACAAATCTGTTTAGGGGAAATGTGTGAAGATAGGATTGGCTTGAGGTGGTTGGCGATGATTTTAGCAATAATCTTGTATATGCAATTGCATAAGGAGATATGCCTGAAGTCGTCATAGTTCGAGGGGTTATCAGATTTAGGGATAAGTTCTATGAACGTGGAATTGAGGCTTTCCCACATCCTTCCAATGAAATTCTTCTATCAGTCTTAAGAGATCCAGCCCTAGGGTGTTGAAGAAAGCAGTGTAGAATTCGATTGGCCAACCGTTCGAACCAGGGATCTTGTCCTTCTTTAACCACTTAAGGGTTGCTTCCATCTCTCCAAGGGTTACCTCCTTTGTCAAGTCTTTCTCTACCTCCTGATCCACAAATATAGGAAAAGATTGTGCAATACGCGTGACTTCGACCAGGGTGGCAGTGGGAGGTTATTTATATATGCCCCTAAAGTGAGTATTCACCAGGCCTGCCAATTCACTGAAGGTTTTCACAGGGAATCCTTGACCATTTTTGAGTTCCCAGATGGTATTAACCGCCTTTATCATATTTTCATGCTTGTGAAAAAATTTGGTGTTGTCATCTCCTTCCTTGAGCCATATAGCACGACTACGAAGTCTTCAACTCTCCTCTCTATCCTTCAGAATTTGGGTCCTTTTTTGAAGAAGAGAGGCCATCTTGTCCTTTTGTTCCTGGGAGTTTATAATTCCTCCATTACCTTATTCCAAGGAAGTGATCGCCTCCTCTGCTGATTTAAGCAATTGCTCCTCTTGTTCTCTTTTCTTTGAGCCCACTCTTTTGAGAGGGATTTTAATGCCTGCATGTTGCGTGCAAATCCTTCTGCTATGTTTCCCTTTGTGTCCATTGGGTGAGCCTTCCAGAAATTGCCCACTGCCTTCAAGTAGCTGACATCCTTTAACCAAGTTGAGTTAAATTTAAAAGGAGCCTTGGGTTTTTTGACAACATCTTGGATTTCCAGGTAGATGGGTCTGTGGTTTGATAACCCTCCCGAGTCGACCCATTGTCTGATGTGGATGCCACTGTTAGCTAGAGCTTCTTTGATGAGGAAACGATCTAGCCTTCTTGCCAGGCTGGCCTCCCCTGTTCTGTTGTTCCTCCAGGTGAGATGAATTTTCACTGAAGGGATGTCTATTAGGTTGTGATTATCCAACAGATTCTCAAAAAATACAGACAGAGTGTCCACTTGTGCCTGCATTCCCCATGACTCCGCAAACCCCATAGAGAAATTTAAGTCTCCTCCAGGATTATATTGTCACATTGCAAGATAGATGAAGATAGTAGCTTCCTCTAGAATTCAGCCCCATCTTGGCATGGGCCATATATATTAATGATCCTAAAGCTGGCTTCTAGGGAGGATGAGTAAATATCTGCTCCCAGGAAATCATTGCCTCCCCCGACATTAATCAGTTGGTGGAGCGAGTGCAGATACCCAGGGTAACCCCACGAGATTGACCTGTAGCATCAAGTGAGAGAAAAGTCCAGCTTGGGAGCCAGGATTTAAGGAGAGAGGAGATAGAGAAAGCTGGACCTAGGTTTTGTTGGAGAAAGATGATGTCAATAACTTCTGAAGAGAACAAGCACCTCAGGGCTAGGTTTTTCCCGGGACTTGCCATCCTGTGGTAGTTGAAGGAGAGCATCTTCATGGGGGGTAGGGGGATAGGGCTGTCTTTGCTCTAAGGCCCCATATAATAGTTTTTTGTTTACCCGTAGCAATATCCTCCCCAGCCTGATTTTTAGCCTTGGTTAGATAGGAGGGTCAACCCCGGGGGATCTTGGGAAGATAGGGAAAAGAAACCACCCCAAACCCTACCACATCATAGCCATGTGATCAGAACTTAGAGCAAGTAGGATAGTGATGGTTGGTGTGGGGGGGGAGGGGGGGGGGATGGGATGCAGTGAAACAAACTGCAATATGTTCAAAGCATGGCAGAGCATGATAGGGCTAAAACTATAGCCTTAATTGTGACATGAACTAATTCTTGACACTCAATTCCGATTACCATAGTCCCATGCCTAACAATAGGGACTAATAAGATGTTTTCTATTTTATTTGTATAAAATATCATATATTTTGTATAATAATAGTAATAATAAATATTTGAGCAAAAAGTTTATTATTAATATGAATGATATCGTGTAAAATAAAAATAAGTGTTAATCACTCGAATACCTTTTTATAAGTAAATCAAAATTCCCTAGTAAATTAAAAGGTGGGAAAGGAGTTCCTTTATGTTGTTAGTGAAGTACTAAACAATAATTGTAATTAAACTAATTTTATTAACAATTATTTATGTATATCAATGGAATTCCAAAATTGCAACGGTGAGAGGCTGAAGGAATGAGTTTATGCTAGGTGGAAAATTAGGATGGACAAAAGTATTTTTTTTTTAAATCTTAATATCATACTACAAAACATCATAAATATAAGGTAAAAGTCATGCATTTAATCTATGGATGGGACATCTTCGAGGGGTAGCTTGAATGGTGATCGAAGTAATGTGATCCCATGGTAACTAAGAGATCCAATGTTTAAATCCCCCAGTCTGTGACCTGGTTTACAGAGAGGAGGATAGGTCATAGATCCCCAGAGAGTGCCTGACCTTTGACCTAACTTATGAACTTAAAAACCAAGTCACATGACACATGGAGGACACAAAAGTATGAGTGTCTAACACAAGACATGGTGAATCGAAAATAAGATGCGAAGGACATGTT
>APFE031060584.1:110245-123930 GCA_000404065.3 Pinus taeda | reverse complement strand
TTTAACATTTATAAACTAAAGTATTTACAATTCATATGATAATGATACAAATTCAATCATACATGATACAACTAGTACTACATTAATGATGATAAAATGACCAAAAAAGAGAAATTAGAACCATAAACTACAATTTTCTCATTAAGTCTTCAAAATTGAAAGGTACTACATCTATACTAATTTACTCCTACTATAGGTTGGAATGTAGATGACGAATACTAAATCGGGTAGACACTATATATATGAGAATAGATGGAAGAATCTAATATCTTGTGACAGTAAGTGTGTTGTAAGTAATCATTCATGTCATTATCATCAAAATTAGTATCATTGTGATTACTCTCTCCTCCAAATAGAATCTCTTCTCTACATCCAATCCAATCTTTGTATTTTCTGGTGTGGAGTATTTCCCCTCAACAGGATCATCATCATATTCAAAAGTGAATGGCTCTAATACTAGTTCATTAAGATCCAAGTTGGCTAATTCCAACTCAAAAATGTTATCAAAACCATTATCATCAGGAAACACATTTCACATATTTGTATTTTTCCCTCAATCACTCCTCCCCTTGCCTATACATAAGGTAGAAGTTGGTGTGCACATACACCATTGTTTCTACCCTAGGCTACTCAACACTACTCTTTTTCAAATTGTAAAATTTTCCATATGTGCTCTAGTTCCTCTCACGAAAAGAGAATGAAGTACTATTAGAGAGGAAATTCATGGCTAATTGTTGTAGAAGAGGGCATGTTTCCCTATAAGCTTCCCACCAAGTATAGGGAATATTAGCCCCCCTGTCTCTAAGCACATCATAGCCTCCAAATATCCCAGTACCTGTGGGAAATTATACAAAGGCCTCCCCCATCTCATAAAGGGATGATCTATCTTGATATATTTGTCTAAATGCATCCTTCCTCACCTATGAAATCTCACCATCCATGTGAGAAGGGAATTTGTGTGAAGGCCCACCATTGAGCCAATCTTTGATGTAGTGTTTGCGATTCAATGAATTGGCCAAACAATAAAGGTTTGTAAATCATATCCCACCTACTAATAATAATAACATGAATGGTGGTGATTAAGGTGTTTTTTATTTTATGTCCCATACATTCTAAAAAACAATTATGCAACAAAATCACAAAATAGAAGAAAAGATAGATCAATGACTTGAAAATTAGCCTCTTTGAGGGGGAAACCTCCTTTGCATCACATAAATGAATAATTGTTGGATGATACAAATGATAAGACCTTGTTGGTATATATATGAGTCTAAGTGGTCAGAATATAATCAAAGCCTACATAACAATAATAATGTACATGCACAATAATAACAATAGCGGGCTTCTATAGGGCACACCAATAAAAACATGGGAGCTACATGGGCACAACAATAATAATAGGGGGATACACTAACAATAGAAATAAGGGGGATACACTAGTATTATAGGGACCTAACATGCCCATATCCTTCAAGAAAAGTGTTGTCCTCAATGCTTGAGTAGTTCCATATGCTTCTGTATAAAATTCTCATCCTCCCATGTGGAATCTTCAGTGGGTAAGTTCTTACACTTAACGAAATAATATGAAATTAATCCATTCTGTAGCTATCAGGTTCTTATTTCCATGAATGCTTTAGGCTCAAATATGGTTTTTCCTTATTCATCGAGCTCTGGCAATACTGTTTTAAATGGGAGCTTCTCATTGATAACCTTTTTAAGCATGAAACATGAAAAACTGGGTGTACACCGGAAGATGCAAGAAAATCCAATTTGTATGCCATAGTACCAATATTTTGCAACACCTGGTAAGGACTATAGTACTGTATAATTTTCCTGAAGATTCACAAGCTCATGTAATTTACTAAAGCACAAGACAAGAATCTACTTCTAATTTCAACTAGTAGAAGCCAATAGATCGATGAAAACAATAATCAACAAGAGGAAGAACACATAACATAATATGTATCTGGGGTAAGCATTAGCCCAAAACCCATACTATCTATATTGCATTAATCAGAAATCCAAGATGAGAATACAATGCTTGTTCTCGCAAGAAAAATCCCTACACAAGTATAATCAACTCTCATGTTGCAAGCTAGCTTAAGCCAAATCCTTAGCCTATTCTGCATCTCTCCAAGCCCCTATTTCCTTGCATGCTTGGTTAAAGAATTTGGATGAATACAATATGCTATGTTCAACCTTGACCTTAACCTGCACAAGTATTTCCTATCCTCCACTTGGTGAATTACTTTGGCCAATAATTAGCAAAATTTCCAAGCCTCCAAGCTTCTAATTCTTTGCATGATTCTCGAGAGAATTAGCCTGTATTTAAAGGGAAATTTTTCATCCATAACTGTGCAAACCAAAATTAGGTCCTTCTATGATTGCATGCATGATATTTACAACTTAGTAAATCATACTACTGATAGTATACTATCCATGTACTCTAGTCTCAATTGGGTCTTTCTCTGAGCTGACATACATGAGTTTCTGTTGAAGGAATCTTTAGTTAACTGGAGTAACACTTGTGGATGCACCATTGCACCAACTAGCTGCTAATCCTCTATTAGTTCCACAAACAGTTAGAACTAATTTAACTAACCATAACTCTGTAAACTGAGTTATCTAATTACAACTCATAATTAAACTCATCATGGACCCCTAAAACTTAGGGAGAACATATACGTGAATTCCGAAAGAATTCTAACTTGAAATTCTTAAGTTAACTAAGAAAACTTAACTTAGTTAACTATTACAAGTTGTTAGGAGAAAATAATTACAATTTTAATTCACAATTTAATTTAAGGACAAATTAAATTGGAATTTCTGGATTCTATTTTTAACATTTCTTGTTGTTATTTTCCACATTCCCTCTCAACAAGAAAGTAATTAAACTCAATCTCGATCTTGAAACTTTGGAATGTTCTACATGAACCACTTCTCTTTAGTGTTATTTCTATAGAAAATCTAGAAACAAAAAAAGATCCAACCTAAATTAGTATGATGCATCTGTCATCAAAGTCTTTGATTGCTATTGCCTCTGTCGACTAAAAACTTTGCACTTCTGTTGACTCTACCTTTCTTCATTGTTATCAACCCTTCTCTGCACTCTTCAGTATTTGACTATTCTAGTCTCTATCACTTTGATCTCTAACTGCATTAGTCACCACTGATTCCTCTCGATACTATGTACTTTGGGCTCCCGTAGCAAGGTACGATCCATGAGATAAAACCTCTCAATGGACCTTGCCCAATTTCTGCCCTCTTGGTACTGTCACTTCACATCGCCCCACCTCATACCTAGAGGTATGGTTACATGTGCTCCCTCTACCCACCTGGCTCAAAATTTCCCCCTATTGGAGGTCGCTCCATGAGTGTATGCCTCCACTCAGTCTCCTCTTAGCTTCTCTAGGTGTGGTTGCTCCACAACTTCCTGAAGCTGCTTCTGAAGCTTCTTTTGGGGTTGCATATTGAGAGGTAATTTACTCTCCCTCTCAACCACCAAGTCTCCAGCCTTTGCCTTTCTCCTCAAGGATTTGCATGCATCTTGTACCTCAAGTGCATACAGGATATTATAGGTTCTTGGCTAGCACACCAATATGTTTCATCTGTCCTGCTGTCACGAAATTTTTTGGAAAAAGAATTCTGATTCGAGCGATATCTCCCTCATATGAACTCCGATTCGACCGATTGTTTTTTTGAATTTGGTTATTTTTTCATAAGGAATCCATATATTCGATTTTTATTTATTTATTTGATAATTTTGCACAAAAAATTTCATATATGCTTTGCAAATGTGCGGCCCAAAAACAAAATCATGCTCTTTAATCAAGCCACTAGAAGCCTTCTAGCTCCATTAAGAAGTCTACACATAGGGTCTTCTGGATCTGCCTTGAACTAGAGCTCTATTAATCTGCAAGGAAAAATTCAAATTCTTCTCTTCTTTATTATCTTAAATTCTGATACCATGTGGAATTTTCTATAGATTCACAACCTCATGCAATTTACTAAAGCACAGGACAAGAATCTACTTCTACTTTCAACCAACGGAAGCCAATAAATCAATGAAAACAATAATGTACAAGAGGAAGATAAATCAATGACACATAACACAATAAGTATCTGGGGTAATCCTGAGCTAAAAACCCCCACTATATGTATTGCATTAAATCAGAAATCCAAGATGATAATACAATGCTTGTTCTCACAAGAACAATCCCAACACTCAGTATGGTCAACCCTCAGCTCACAAGCTAGCTCAAGTGAAATCCTTGACCTATTCTTCAGCTCTCCAAGCCCTTATTTCCTTGCTCCCTTGGTCAACGAATTTGGATGAATACAATATTCTCTGCTCAACCTTGAGATTAACTTGCACACGTATTTCCTATCCTCTGCCTGTTGAGTTCCTTTCGCCAATACTTGGCCAAATTTCTAAGCATTGAAGCCTCTAATTCTTTACATGATTCTTGAGATAATTAGCTTGTATTTAAAGGGGAATTCCTAATCCATAATTGTGCAATAAAAATTTAGGTCTTTCGATGATTGCAATGCATGATATTTACAACTCATTAAATCATACAATTGATAGTACACTATCCTTGCACTCTAGTCTCAACTGGGTCTTTCTTTGAATTGACATGCATGAGTTTCTGATGAGGGAATATTCAGTTAACTGGAGTAACACTTATGGATGCACTAGTGCACCAAATTTTTGCTAATCCTCTATTGGTTCCACAAACAATTAGAACTAATTTAACTGACCATAACTCAGTAAACTAAGTTATCTAATTAGAAGTCATAATTAAACTCATCCTAGACCCCTAAAACTTAGGGAGGATGTAGACATGAATTCCAAAAGACTTTTAAATCAAAATTCCTAAGTTAACTAAGTGAAAAATTAACTTATTTAACTATTACAAGTTTCTATGAGAAAATAAGTACAATTTTAATTCACAATTTAATTCGAGGACAAATTAAATTGGAATTTCTAGATTCTATTTTTAACATTTCTTGTTGCTATTTTCAACATGTACTTAGGTGATAATTTATTATCCTTCTTAGCTTGATTGAGGGACATTATTTTGTATGGTTGTAGTTGTAAAAATACCTGGTCGCCTACATCAAAACTTCTTTCACTGTGATGTTGATATGTCTGTTGTTTCATTCAAATTTTCTCTGGAGTGACGATATCCTTTAAAGGTTGGAGAACTTGTTTTTGATGCTCGATGTGATCTTCCATTTCCTGAACCTTATATTTTTCTCTTAAAGATGATGTGATGGACGATGGATGATATCCATATTTTTCCATAAATGGGGTCATTTTTGCTGCAAGATGGAAGGAAGAGTTATTCCACCATTCAACTAGAGGTAACAACTTGACTCATTGTGTTTTTTTATCAGATACAAAGCAATGAAGATATCCTTCCAAGCATTTGTTCACTATCTCAATTTTCTCGTTAGATTGAGGATGATAATATGAGCTATGAGCTAATTGAGTACAAAGATAAGAAAATAATTATGTCCAAAAATTTCAAGTGAAAATGGGATATTTTTCACTTACAAAAATCTTTGGGTTTCCATTTAGCTTTTGAATTGTTTCCATAAATGTAGTAGCAATTTTGCTGGTTTTAAAAGGATGAGATAATCCACACAAGTGTGCATAATTGGTAAGTATATCAAGTACCACCATGATGGCACTCTTTCCTTTAGACATGGATAAACCTATGATAAAATCGATTGAGAACTCCTCCCAAAGCTGACTTGGAATGGCTAAAGGTTGTAACAGACTCGGGGTCTTAATTGTCTCAACTTTATTTTGTTGGAAAACCAAACATTCTGCCACAAAATTTTGATATCAGATTTCAGTCCATCTCAAACAAATTCCTTCTTGACCCTATGGTAAGTTTTTTAAAATACCGAGTGCCACCCTAAGGGGGAGGTGTGCAATTCCAAAAAAAACTTTTGTTTAAGTTGGGAATCCTTACAAAGATATAAGCAATATTTGTATCATAATGAATAATTTTTACAACTAAATGTATCAGATGTACTGGGATCTTGTTGCAACTTTTGAGTGAGTTTCCACACCTCTTCATTATTCTTCCATTCATCCCTTGCTTCAGTTATCTAGTCAGGTTGAATAATAGAAATGGCACAAAGCAATGCTTCCACATCCTCATCCTTCCTTGAGAATGCATCTGCAACAAAAAATTTCTTTCATTTTTTGTAGATGATTTCAAATTCCTAACCCAACATCTTTTTGACCCATTTTTGTTGTTCTTCTGAGGGTAATGTTTTTTCCAAAAAGTATTTAAGATTGTCTTCCCTTTAAGTAAGGTATCCATTTCTTTAGTGCATGTAGTATTGCCAATATTTCATTCTCATAGATAGGTTGGTGTAAACACCTTCTTTTGATTGGACAACTTTCAAAATCAATGGGTCTTCCTTATTGCATTAAAACAACACCAATTCTATTTCTCAAGGCATCACATTCCATAATAAAGGTTTTTGTGAAGTTTGGTGTAGCTAAGACCAGTGCTTGGCACATTGACTCTTTAATATGTTCAAAGGCCTTCGTTTCTTTTGGAGTCTGAAAATGAATCTTTCTCTAGTAATGTTATTAGAGGTGCTGCTATTCTCCCATAATTATTAACAAAGTTGCAATAATACCTTATCAACCCGAGAAATCCTTAAATATGATTTAGGTTGTGGGGATTTTCGATTCCTTAAAGCATTTAATTTTGTTAGGGTCCACCTTAACAACCTCTTGAGATACAATATGGCCCAAATATTCCACTTCCTATAATGATCCAAGTGGCTCTAGGGACACACAGAGGGCAAGGAGGGCTTATGAAAGCTTGAAAATCAAAGTGATCAAAATGCTCTCAAACTAGGACCAAATCATAGATCTTGTTGTTCTAATTGTAGCAGTGTGAATGGTTCGCCAATCAGAGCTCGTATGAGGAAGAATGAGGCAGTCAAATTTTTGGTCAAAGCTAGGCTGTGGGCTAGGTTTAAGTTTCCTACAGTTTGACCAACCTCGAGGCATGAAACCTAGCTCCTGAAAGCGAGAAAAAGTGTGGCCTCTTTAATTTGTCTAATAAACCTTATGTTAAACAAAATTAAAAAAATGTCTTATTCTAATAAAATAAAAATAAAAATTATATAGGTGAGGTGGCGAGCAACCACCCTCGCCACCCCAAAACAATATTGCATTAAAAATCAATTTTTTATGGGCCGACGGGCCATGACCCCCACTGGCTCTCCCGCAACCACATACAACATTATAAATTAAATGTGGCTTGGCGACCATCACCCCGCCGAGCCCTCTCACCAACATCCACATTAAACATATTATATGGGGTGGGTACGGGCCACCTCTGGTGTACCTGGCCTACACCCCCAAGACCGTAACTATATGCCATGTATAAGTGTGAGTCCGGTGGGGATCGAACCCGCCCCACCCACGTGTGTTGGTCCCCACCAGGCAACCTCATATAACGCGCAACCACCATATCACACTCAAACGTACCAAAACTTTAGTGTGCCCAAATTAACAAACGTGCTTCCCAAAAAATTCGACGCCATTTAAAAAAATGGCTAACCAAGACTTTGTTGCATGCTATTTTGGATTAGGTGGGGTTTGAACCCAACCCGCCTCCACGCAATCCGCTAACCATAGGAACAATCCACAAGGGTCCTCATTGATACCTCCACCCGAAAATTGATATAAACCTATCATTTCATCAATGCGCCAGCATGGAGGAACAAGAGCGCGCATGGAAATTGAGATATAATATTTTTTTAAATTAATTTATTGCAGGTGGAACCATGATTGGGCAAAATTCTTAGGAGGGTGAAGTTTTTGCAGTGTCCAAATTGTACAAATTTTATGTTGATCATACACCTCTCAGCAACATGAACCTGATGGCACAGTTAGTTTCCAGATCTGAGCAACTGATTTGTAGAGGACTTGGAGGAGGGAATCTTTGAGGAATCTAAAAGATTCCTTAAGCCCCAGATTTCCACTTTCTCATAATTTAGAAATTTGACAGTTGATTTTGCACTATTCGATGCCACAAATCTAATGGTGTATTGAGATTTTCCATTTTCTCATTTCATTTTTCAGCCACTTTCCTAAGTGGAGTGCAGGTGTTAGCATTCATGTGTGAGTAGTCATTTCCATGCGATTCGACGTCGTAATATTGATGGTACGACCAACTTTAGCAGTTTGACATCCTTTTCTTTAGATGGCCCCTGGATGTGAGGTATATGCAGTGTGTTCATGTACTTCTTTTGGTATGCATTGTGCTGCACAAATCCCTATTTGATGTTTGATGTGGGATCTTTTCTCTTACTTGTTTTCATGATTCCTACTTGATGTGCCACGGAATCATTTGTGGGATGTACTTGTTATCATGATTTGTCATGTTTTATTTGAGATCCCTTTGTTGTATGTTGATGGGATACTTATGTGTCACCATGTATGTTTGCATTGAGATCCCTTTTATGCCATGATGGCGGGATGCTCATTATCATCATGCATGAGTTTGTGTCATACTGATAGGAGTCCTTTTTGACTAAGAGTTCCTATAGCAGAACATCTCTTGGAGCGACTCCTGCATGAGGGAATTTTCCTTGTATGACTGCGATGCCACCTCTTATGTACACCATCACTATTGACGAAACTTAATGTAGTGGGCTACACCATCTTGACACAGGGGCCCGGATACGTAGTCCCTCTTGGATGAACTCCGTTATCAACGACTTATGTTTTCATGTGTTGATGATTGTCATGTTTTTTTTTTTTACATCATGTAGATGTATTCATATATGTTCTTTAAAAAATGCAATTTAACACACCACGAAAGTAAAAGGTCTTGGAAGGGTCCTTCGTCACACCTGGACCTGGATATAGTGGTATCATAGCGGTCTTTGCGTGGATATGACTTGCAAGCATGAAAAATGGAATGTGCAACAACAAAGGATGAAAAATGATGTACAAGACCATGCTCAAAATTTCCCAAAGGGTGGAAATAATGTATGAAACTCTATAGAAAGAGACAGAGGAAAAGGAGCGATTGCAGCTTCAGTTGCAAGCCACGAAAGAGGCCCTAAAAGAACTGAAGCACAACAAACAAAATATTCAAACTGAGAATGTTGAATTGATGATGCTTCTACATGAAGAGAAAGAACAGAATTTTTTTTTGCTATGATAGCTACAAGCTAAGGAAGAGGACTTGGAAAAGTGGCAACGTGACCCATGTGAGGTGAAAATTAGTTCTCTATCTTCATGTATGTTTCCTGATGATGATTTTGCTATTTTTGAAAATCATACCATAGGAATTGGCTCCAAACCGCTGAAGAGAATGAGGTATGAAGGGAAAGGCTTGGGCATTAATGGCCAAGGCACTGTCAACCCCATCAAAGTAGAAGAATTACCCTGTCAGGCAGGACTTGGGTATGTTAGGAAAGAAGTTGGGAATGCGCTAAGACAACTAGTGAACCCCCAACAAAAGATGATCAAAATCCCTCATCAGTTCTTTCCAAATTGATAGAGGAGATAAAAGATGTTTATTTCCTTTCGGTTTCATCTTCACATAGTATGATTTCTGTTGGGGATGTGGAGATCCCAATTACAGGGACAAACATGAGGCTCCTTACCAGGACGAGGAACGAGGAAGAAAAAGAACTTGGTGTTAACAACCAAGGCATAACTCAACCATTGGAGGTGGTTGAGAGACCTCAATTTGCAGGCTTGAGATACACTGAAGGAGAATTCTTGAAGGTGTCAGAGGCTTTTGAGAAATCGTCGAAATTATTGAGGAAAGAGAATGATGGGAACACATCCACATCATCCCATGGTAGTATTCATTGCAGGAAAAGAGCTGAGACAAGATCTCATCGCCACAATGACATCAGAGATGACAAGGAAAGGTACAACCACTCTCGACATTCGAGTGTTCATTTCGATTATAATCATGTTTTTAATGATGAAGGTAAAACATGGCATCAAAAACCATGTACCTTTTGTGGATTACATAACCATATATTTTCTAAGTGTTGGAAAAGAATGGAAACACACAAAAGGATGAGGCGTGAAAGACCCTCTCAACAGCAGGAAAAGAAACATGTTAAACTGATATGGAGGAAGAAGATGTATTGCAGTCATTGCGACAAAAGTGGTGATCAAAGAGACACATGTTGGAGGCTCCATCCAGAGCAGCACCTTAATGACAAAGCATCGGTGCATGAGCCAGGTGAAACAGTTGTTCGACAAGAAAAACCACCACAGGGGGATGACCCATTCACATTGATAAGTGAAAAATGTTTTCTAGATATGTTAGCTTGTCATGGTCATGCTTTTGTGTATCATTTGTTTCATTTGAAACTGTAAACATGACGATGTGTTTTCCATCCCTTGCTAGGCAATAATGATGTTTGGTCTTAATTTGAGTTGCATGATAAACTGTGAAAGTGATGTCATGTTTCCATCACTTGTCAAAATAAAATAGTGTTTGGCCTTATTGTTATAAATCATGTGTTGCAGTTATGATGTGTTTCCTATCACTTGTTGAAGCAACAATGATATGTTGGCCCTATTTTCACAGCTGGGGTACTGTTTCCATTTCGATGTAAACTTGACCACCGAGTATGTGTTATAAAATCATGGAAAGTGTGGGATGCTTGGGTCATTAGTTGGTCATGAAAGTCAAGCATGTAATTTGCAACACAATGTACTAGAGGTTCCAGGTGTCGGCTCATCGCTTAAGGCTCCAAAGAACAAAGGTGAAGGAGATGGAAGGAAGACCTTTTCAAGGACACTTGTGATGCAAAAAAGGTATAGAGGAGATGCAAATTAATTTTCATGCTTTTGGAGGACCAAAAATTCCTCAGTGGGGAGGATTAATCCAGGTGGCTCCAGGGACACACACAAGTTAAAGAGGGCTTCTAAAAGCTTGAAAAATAAAAGTGAACAAAATTCTCTCGAGCTAGGACTAGAGCATAGGTCTTGTCGTCCTGATTGTAGTGGTGTGAACAGTTTGTTAGTCCGAGCTCGTATGAGGGAGAACGCGCCAATCAACATTTTGGTCAAAGTTGGGCTGTGGGCTAGGTTTAAGTGTCCTACAATTTGATCAACCTTGGGGCATGAAACCTAGCTCCTGAAAGCGGGCAAAATTATGGCCTCTTTAATTTGTCCAATAAACCTTATGTTAGACAAAACTAAAAAAAATGTCATATTCTAATAAAAAAAAATATTATATAAGTGAGGTGGCGGGCCACCACCCCTGCCACCCCAAAAATATATTGCATTAAAAATCAAATTTTTATGGGCCGACGGGCCATGACCCCCACCAACCCTCCTGCAACCACAAACAACGTTATAAATTAAATGTGGCTCGACGACCATCACCCAGTCGAGCCCTCCAACCAACGCCCACATTGAACATAATATATGGGGTGGGCGCGGGCCACCTCCGGTGGACCTAGACCACACCCCCAAGACCGTAACTATATGTGATGTATAAGTCTGAGGCCGACGGGGATCGAACCCGTCCAGTCCACGTGGACTGGTCCCCACTGGGCGGCCTCATATAATACACAACCACCATGTCACACTCAAATGTACCAAAACTTTAATGTGCCCAAATTAACAAATGTGCCTCCCAAAAAATTCCGCGCCATTTAAAAAAATGGTTAACCAAAACTTTGTTGCTTGCTATTTTGGAGTGGGTGGGGTTTGAACTCGACCCACCTCCACGTAATTTGCCAAACATACCAATGACCCACAAGGGTCGTCATTGATACCTCCACCCAAAAATTGATATAAACCTGTCATTTCATCAGTTCGCCCATGCATGGAGGACCAGGAGCATGCACAGAAATCGAGATGTAATATTTTGTAGGTGGAACCATAATTGGGCAAAATTCTCAAGAGGGTGAAATTTTTGTGGAAAAATTTTATGTCCAACTTACACCTCTCAACGACACGAACCCGATGACATAGTAAGTTTCATGATATGAGCAGCTGATTTGTAGAGGACCTGGAGGAGGTAATCTTTGAGGAATATAGGGGTAATCTTAAAGATTCCTTAAGCCCCAGATTTCCACTTTCTCAGAATTCAGAAATTTGATAGTCGATTTTGCACTATCCGACACCACAAACCTGATGGTGTATTCAAATTTTCCATTTGCTCATTTCATTTTTCAGACACTTTTCTAAGTGGAGTGCTAGTGTTAGCATTCATGTGCGAGCAATCATTTCCATGCAATTCGACGCCATGAGATTGATGGTATGACCAGCTTCAGCAATTTGAAATCCTTTCCTTTAGATGCCCCCTAGATGTGAGGTATATGCAGTGTGTCAATGTACTTCTTTTGTTATGCATTGTGTTGCATACATCCCTTCTTGATGTTTGATGTGGGATCTTGTCTCTTACTTGTTTTCATTATTCCTGCTTGATGTGACGCAAAATAATTTGTGGGATGTACTTGTTGTCATGATTCATCATGTTTTATTTGAGATCCCTTTGTTGTATGTTGATGGGATACTCATGTGTCTCCATGTATGTTTGCATTGAAATCCATTTTATGCCATGTTGGCAGGATGCTCATTATCATCATGCATGAGTTTGTGTCATACTGATAGGAGTCCTATTTGACTGAGAGTTCCTATAGTGGAACATCTCTTGGAGCCACTCCTGTGTGAGGGAATTTTCCTTGTATGACAATGAAATCACCTCTTATGTACATCATCACTATTGACAACAATTAATGCAGTGGCCTACACCATCTTGACACCAGGGCCCGGAGACATAGTCCCTCCTCGACGAACTCCGTTATCAACGGCTTATGTTTTCATGTGTTGATGATTGTCATGTTCCCTTTTTGCTTTTCTACATCATGCAGATGTATTCATATATTTTCTTTTAAAAATGCAATTTAACACATTACGAAAGTAAAATGTCTTGGAAGGGTTCTTCGTCACGCCTGGACTTGAATCATATACTCCAAAGAAGCATTTGGAGGTTTTTGCATATAATTGTTTCTCCTCCAATAGTTTGAGCACCCTATTAACATGTTGAACATAATCGTTCCAAGACTTGTTGTAGATTAGTATATCATAAAAAAATACTAACACAAATTTTCGAAGGAAGGGTCTGAAAATGGAATTCATCAAATCTTGAAAATTGCAAGGTGCATTAGTAAGGGAAAATCGCATGATCAAAAATTTAGAATGACCTTCATGAAATCTGAATTCTGTTTCTGGAATGTCTTTATCCTTGATTCTAATTTGATGATATCGAGAATGAATATCCATCTTGGCAAAGTAAATTTCTCCACGTAATTCATCCAACAATTCATCAATGATATGAATGGGAAATTTGTCTTTAATAGCGAGCTTGTTGAGGTCCCTGTTGCGGAGGTAAATCCCCTCTGCGAACAGAGGTGGATCCCACTAGCCCCACAGGGGTCTAGCAACAATCAATCCCGCTGCATGCAAGTTCCTAACTATACAATTTAGAAGTCGATCAGGGAGACCAACCTGGGATCCAACGCTGTTTGCTGTGGGAGAAGTGTCGCTCCTGTCCTCTAGCTCTGGCCGGTCGTTATCCTTGCGCTCCACGCATGGACACCTGCACAAATGAAGAACAACCCACAAACAAGCATAAAATCCAAAATCGTAC
>APFE031060584.1:83903-97068 GCA_000404065.3 Pinus taeda | reverse complement strand
AGTTTCGGTTGCTGGCCTTAGCGAATGTAATCTCTCGAGAAATGCTAGATGCAACTACATGAAAGAACTGTATTCGTTTTGTTTGAATGAAATCTAGCTACAGGAGAGTTAAGAGGTTCATGCGAACAAAACGACGTCCAAAAAATTCTAATGCAGCTAATCAATAAGAAAGAAAAAATCTTTTTCTCTTTTTCTTCTATTTTAAAGCGAAAAACTACCATAACATGCCTAAATGATGAAAAAACAAAAACTTTTCCTTTTTCTTTTTTTTTTAAAAAAAAAAAAAATGATGATGCACTTAAAGCGTTCAAGAGATGTTAATTATCAGATCATTGCTTTTAGAGAATCTAATGGCCAGTTTTTGAAACAAAACACAACAACCCAACAAAGCAAAAGAAAAACAAGATTTTCACGTAACTACGTAAGTTGAGTCATCACGAAATCAAGGAAAAATGAGTGGGCTACAAGCGAGATATTTGCAACATGAAGTGCAAAAACTGATATAACCACTAGGAGAATATAAAAGTCTGATGATAACAGAACTAGGTATATAAATCGTCAATCCCACGGGAGGTTTGATAACACAAAAAGAACAAAATGTGAAATCGGCAAGCAATGGCAAACAACCGAAGGACGAGACACCACCAGCCAGTTATCAATCTAAAAGACTCCCAGAAGGCATACACAGGGCAAAAAACCAGATCCAAGCATCAGAGACTGACCAACAGGCTTATAAACAGATCTAACCAATGTGGCGCGACTGTGAGCCTGCAACTCGCACTAAACAGAGTGTAGCGCGAGTTGTCCGAAAGCAGATCGCGCCCAGTAGCGCGACTGTTCAGAGGAAAAACGTGCTGGCGGAAAAGTGACAGGAAAAAAAGACAGAGGCGCGACTGTGAGCCTGCAACCCGCGCTAAAGGGGGTGTAGCGCGAGTTGTCCGAAGGCAGACCGCGCCCAGAAGCGCGACTGTTTAGAGAAAAACCGCGCTGGCGGGAACTTGCCAGACAAAAAAAGAAAAAAGAACTAGACAGAGCCAGTGAGTGAAGGATAGCAAGAACTGTAAGCAAAGAAATTGTTCAAACAATAAAATGACAGCAAAACGACATGCGAAGCAAGGTCGATACTGTCCAGTTTGTAAATCAACCCGGAGATGGACTGAAGGGGCGTTGATCTACTTCACTTCCACATAGCGGAAGTGTTTCGAAGGCTGCCTGGTCGCTCTTCAGGCTCCGTCCTCGATTTACAAATCAGACAATATAACTCAAACAATGAATAGACAAACTCCCCAGTGGAGTCGCCAATTTGTTGCGGAGGTAAATCCCCTCTGCGGACAGAGGTGGATCCCACTAGCCCCACAGAGGTCTAGCAACAATCAATCCCGCTGCATGCAAGTTCCTAACTATACAATTTAGAAGTCAATCAGGGAGACCAACCTGGGATCCAATGCTGTTTGCTGTGGGAGAAGTGTCGCTCCTGTCCTCTAGCTCTGGCCGGTCGCTATCCTTGCGCTCGTCGCATGGACACCTGCACAAATGAAGAACAACCCACAAACAAGCATAAAACCCAAAATCTTACAGCTATATAACAGTCAAGTAGGACATAATTCACATATTACCAGTAGAACACATGAATGGAACCATAATAACAGTCGCTTATCATTAAATAGAAAAGAGAGAAGAAATTACAACCACTTAAGGCTTGATGCTACAAATCTCCTCTAGCTGGGTCAGCAGTCAGTCTGACATGTCTTGCAAAGTCACTTTCTCTCTCCACAATCCGGCAGCATAACCTCTCTTTCAGCTCTTAGCTCAATACTATCTCTCTCTCTCACTAGCTTGTTCACTCTTTTTACTTTAGCCTCCAAAAACTACCAGCCTGTTCATTATGGGGAGACAGGCCTTTATAGATGGGGGAGAGGAGATATGCATTGTATGTGGACACATTCTGAGTTTTGGTAATGTCCCATAATAGCCATTGAGTTGAGTTGCCTTGGATAGAAAAGCCGACGGTCGACTGCTTTTGTGGGCTTTTTCCTTCAGAGAACTGGGTGAGTCACAGAGGAAAAAGCATTCTAGCATGCGCTGGCCAAAAATCATGCCCAAATTGTGTGGCGCGGGCCGTGCTCTGGGACAGAGCATCTATGGGCACGCCCTCTTCTTAGGGACTGAGCCATTGGCGCGGGTTAAAACACTGTGGACCCGCGCTAATGGGAAAAAGGCATTTTCCAAGGTTAATCTTCAGAGGGTGTCTTCAAGGTTATTGAACTTCATACTCAGGAGACCTCAATGCAAGTGTTTTCAAGTTATGTCACTGGTCACAGGTCCGTAAATGTGTCCTCCAATGTGTGACAGCGGGGGTGTAACAAGGACGGTGACCAACGGTGACAAATTATTGCGTAACAGTCCCTATAGTCCAGACAAATACACCATGATCCATCCTTATTGTGCACCAATACTCTGGGAGCAGAGAAAGAACCTCGACTAGGTTGAATTATACCGACCTCTAGCATTTCTACAACCATACGTTCAATTTCACTCTGTTGGGAATAAGAATATATTGAAGGCCTGATGTTTGGAGGAACACTTCTTGGAATTAAATGAATAACATGATCATGATCATGAATAAGTGGGAGGCCTTTTGGAGTATCAAATACCTTGGAATGATTGTCCAATTTGTTTTGGAGTTATAGTGAAATAGATTATTTCGATTTTTGAACCTCTTGTGAGCATAGTTGTGAAATTACGCCCAATTGTTCTTTCTTCAAAAAAAAATTCATGCCATTAGAGATGATTACCTTTCCCTCTTTTCCCTGCAATACCTCTTAATCCAACTTCCTTTCCTTCCAAAAAAACATTTCTTGAAAATTTCTTGAAAATGAAAAGTTAATGTCCCCAAATTTTGTAACCATTGGATTCTTGGTACAACATCAACACCACCCATTGGAATGGAAAGAATTGGAATATATAGTTCCTCCATTTGTAACCATCACTTGACACTCAGGTGCTAAATATAGAAAGCAATTCAATTCCTTGGATATCTTACAATGAATAAAATTATGAGTACTACCCATATCAATCATCATTCTTACCTTTTACTTCTTGATATATCCTTCTATCTTGAGAGTTCAAGGAGTGGTAATTCTTGCCAATGCACTATTATATATGGTCATATTCATTTTTTCTTTCTCTGGGGTTGGTTCCTAGGGTATATCCTCCTCTTTTGATGTTTCTTGTTCATGTTCTTCCTCCTCTTCACAATCTATGTAAAATAATTTCTTCTCATCACACTTATGACCTTTGGTGTATTTTCTATCAAAAATTGTAACAAAGGCCTTTTTCTCTTTTTTCCTCCAATTGTTGTGGTCTTAACCTTGTAGGTTGTGGAAGGATAGGAGTAGAAACACTTCCATATGTATAGTTGTCAGTGGTAGACTTCCTTGTTGGCATAACTTTTCTTTCAACTTTTCTGTCCACCCTGAATGACTTCTCCAATGAATCAGGTTCCAAAGGTGAACCTCTTTTTGGATGTTATCCTTTAAAGTCCCTATGAATACATCAATCCTATGCTCCTAAATATAAACATGCAATGTGTACCTTTTATGTGTATTACACATCATAGAAATCAAAACATTCCTCCATCTGTGGTATCCATGTTACTAGATCTTGCCATAAAACTTCCTCATATCAATATTTGGAATGTGGTGGGTATTAAACCCAACATTGGAGTCTCTAAAATCATAATACGTATTCCTTTTGTTTTCATGGATTAACTTGCCCATTGGGAAGCCTTTCTTGCAGCAACTTTGTCAACCCTTCCATCTTGACATTCATCATTGTTTCCACATATGCCTTCAAACCTTCCATGTCCCTTTTTATTTTTAATTCTAAACCATCTAGCTTAACATTCATCATTGCTTCCAATCATTTTTGGTTACTCTTTGTGAGAGAAAAATTTGTTGCACTTGGTCTCATAATTTTGATATACCATGTTGAATTTCTTCCTCTACTTCATATGTCATAGTAGAGCTTTCTATATGCTTACTTGGCGCGTTAATTTTTTTCTTCGAGGAATTTTGGAATCAAACAACGGTATCTATGCTTCACTATTCCCTTTTAAACTCTTCAAACTGATTTTTCATACAAAAGTTATGCAAAATTTAAAAACAATATAGAACTTTTTCTTACTTTTTAGGAGATCCGTATTGAAATTGTTGTATCTTTGTAATTTCTGCTCTTCAAGGTCTGACATCTTGTTGTGGGCCTGTGAGTATTATTTCCAATGCCATCATTCAGACTGAGATTGGATTCTTCAAGTTAAATTTATGCCCAATCTCCCACAATGACCTGATTATGGGTTGGTTCAGTAGAGCGAACTTGTAGGAAATGCCACCTGTCGCTATTTCAGCCTTCAAGCTTGAAAATGATACAAGAAAAACTGCAGTCCATGTATTTTCAATCACCTTTTATGAAATTCAAATCAGATTCTTGTAGATAAAGTTATGAATAATTTACCAAGGTCACTTGTTTGATACAGAATTTTGGAGCCTGCAAAACCCCTAATTTCCTCAGATCATATCTCAGAAAATACGGTGAACCAATATCTGAAATGTGTACACAAAGTTCATCAAGACTTTGGCTCTATGTGGTCGATATTTTAGCCTCTGAAGCCTTGTATAAAAAGAACATAGAAAAACTTCCAAGATGACCTGTTTGAAGAAGTGAAACCCTAGAATCCAATGCTCTGATACCAAATGTTATGCAACCATATCACAAAATAGAAGAAAAGATAGATCACTGACTTGAAAATTAGGCTCTTCAAGAGGGAAACCTCCTTTACATCACATAAATGAATAATTATTGGATCATATAAATGATAAGACCTCCTTGGTATATACAAGAGTCTAAGGGGTAACAATATAATCAGATTCTGCATAACAATAATAATGTAATAGCGCAACAATTACAATAGTTGGCTTCGATAGGGCACAAAAATAAAAATATGGGGTTTACATGGGCATAACAATAACAATATGAGGCTACACTAGTATTATAGGGACCTAACAAAAATAATGGTCTACATAGAATCATTCATGGAATCCCATCCCGGGATGGGTAAGTATGTGTTTGAAAAATGTAATAAAGAGATGATAGGGTCCATGAAATTAATGGTAAGATCTACCTTATCCTAGCAACCATCATTTAAAACTCTATCCTTGACCTTTTTTGAAGAAGGTTGTTCTATATTTCTCCAAAAGGACCAAAAATCTAAAATAGCCATGCAACAAAGAGTGGTCTTGATGTAACTCATCCTCTTAAGCATGATGAATGAGTAGAAAAATGGTGTACTTGCAATTTTAAACAATGATAGATGTATTTAGTATTTATATAGTGTAAGAGAATTGGTATGGTTTTATACAAAAATAAAATAAAATGTTATGTATCTTGAATGACAATTCAAGGTGTCCAAAATATTTGTGGATATTTATATTCCATAATCAAGCTAACATCATTACAAACAAGTTCATTATTTGTAATAATCTTCATGCAAGAATCAACACCTATATATTCAATAACTTTAATGAACAACTCACCAATGTATTGCACATCCTTGTATCTCCAAGAGTATCCACTACTTTCAATAGGGTTGGTCCATTCATGGAATACACCATCAAGTTGATGAGAAAATGACATGCTACATTTGTCCATTTATAAAAAAAAATACTATCAGGTCAAAATGCAGACCATAATAATTTAATTAGATCTAGAACCTCCTTATTTGCTTTAACCAACCATGTGGTTCTAAGATTTGTTGAAATAGGATCCATGTACCTTTTTGGAGCCCCTTGAGTTAGAGCTCAACACAGATCAATAAAGAAATGTGGCATACAACATTAAATGAGATAAAGTTGAGATTAGGAAAGAAAAAAAAAATGGTAAGATCAATCTCATATTTTCTCTCTTGTTGAAATATCTTGTCCATTGGACAAACTACCCTCTTTTTTGTTGATTAAGATTCACGCTTACTACCAAATGGATAATATCTAGATGATTTCCTCAAGAATGGAAGAGAATCTTCATTCTTAGTTTTCCTAAGTTTTTTTACTACCATCCCCAAGCCAACAATGGCGTCTCTTTCCAATTTTTGTTTTGATATATTCACTCCTAGATATGCTCCAAGTCCATAAGATGTTCCCAACTAATGACCCTTAACTAAAAATAAGTTCTCCTATGTTAATTCTATAAAAACATTATAGGTCCAAAGCACATTCCCTCCCACCTGAGTTTGGTCCCAAGCCCTTACTATATTGTAAAATGTTTCCATAGTGGTCTAAGGGATGTTAACACAATATTAGAAAGACAATAATGATATAGCTATGTATGGGATGATATCAACGAGATTGTGTGAGGTTGGAATCTTTCTCACAGGTGGCTTCCACCCTCAACCTCTCCCTATAATATTTGACTCTCCACCAACAAGTGGCTCTTGTCTTCAACCCCTCCCCATAAGATTTAAACTATGACCTCATGGGGACTAATTCCTACACAAAGAAACTAGTTTGTACCTTATAGTATATCATAAATTTAGTGAGGGATACATCTACTACTCTCATTCTTACATTATATGTTAAATTCACATTAATTAGATTCCATCTAAATATAAAATTTATATATAATAGCTGAAATATTTTACCAAATTATCGGTCGAAATAACTGATTAATTTATTCAAACTCACAAAATTATTGGTAGCATGTCCACTAAAAAAATTATTATAAGTAATTTTGGTGTTGGGTACACTAAAAATGGGTTCACCATTTCAAATTAGCATAGACATGTTACTACATAAAACAAAGTTAACAAAGTAACAAAATTATTTCAATGGAAGATGACAACGCAATTTTATCATGGAAAACCAAAAATAAGTCACAGAGGCATGTGTGTTGCTAATTGAACATGATCTATGAATGATATGAATACATTCTAAAATCCACGAATTTTTTCTACTGTTGCATGCACTTAAAGTGACTGCATGTCAAATTCCTAAAGTTAAAATTTTACTCTGATGTATTTTATTTGAATAGAGCATTGATGGAAGATTTTCCTACTCTGCATTGGAGATTTTGACGGTTTTTTATTCTAGAAAACCCTTTCAGAACCACCTGCATATAATCACCCATGGACGACTGTGATAGAAACAAGTTGAGTTAGGAGATTTTCTAGATGTTGAAGAAAAAAAAATGTTTAGTTAGACGAAGAAAAGAGGTCATCAACAAAAGGTTGACCTCATCATCAAAAGGGGTGCAAGACATTGTGACGGGGTGCACACTAGTATATTTGGAAAAGGTCTTTTGATGAAAATTACACATGCAAAAAAGAAATATAGATAAAGATTCAATTTCTTTAATTGAATTATTAGTTCATTAGCCATCCAGTATGAAATAAATAACAAATAAATCACAACACATAACCAACATAACAACACATATGAACACCAAGATTTTAGTTGGAAACCCAATGTGGGATAAAACCACCGTTGTTGTCATGTTTGTCTTGTTTTTTTTTATATAACGAAAATATTCATTACATCTTGTACTAGCATAGACTCTTACTAACACGTAAGCACCCACCTACATGAGGCTATAACTTCCACTCATTCTCCAACACCTACTGGAAGGGAGCTACAAACCCCTACTCTCATTTATCGGCTCCTACCGGAAGGGAGCTCTTACCCCCCTCACTGAAGATTGCAACCCTCATCACCCTGTGGACCACATTTTAGAATGTTTCAGATTAGATCCACCTATCAATCAATCACATAAACATGTAGGTCACCTTTCATAAAAATTCCAAACCCACATGCCAAATTGAAATATTTAATCTCAAAATCTGAATCACTAAAGCACTATAAACTAATTGAATCCCTGAAACATCAAGTCGCTGAATATTGAAGCAAACCAATAATTGAACTGAATCTCAACCAATGCAATCAAATCAAAAAATGTAATACCAAATAATATTTTCATACATCAACAATTCATTGATTAATCATACTATTGGATATCAAACATCTATCACATAACAATGTATAATCACTACAAACCTTGATCAATATTAAATTTAGAATGTTTATGTGATTTTTATGAAGTATACCCATGTATATACATGCTTATTGTGTATAACATCTGCATACAATCTTAATTCACTAAGTGTTGAAACTAAATCATTGCATCACCCAATGATTTACTAACATACTGAGTCACAGTAACAACCGATCAGAGATATATCAGTATCAGCATTATGTAGCATCATCACTAACCAATATTCCAATACACAACCAAATGAACCCAATCAACACTACAAGGCACATATCATCATGATAAAGGACTCATTATCAAACAACAACAAATAGAATATACATCATCAAGTAGCCATAACATACCCTAATACATATATGAGACTTCCATAAAACATATATACAGATGTACGTAATTACCATGTAGAACACCCATGTATAAATTGAAACATACTGAATAAATCATCACAAATTTTATACATGACAATGATGAACCAAATCTATGTATATACGTGACAATACTGAATAAACTCTACGTACAAATCTTAAACTACTGAATAAAGAAATTCTACAAGTCAAAGCATTTGTTAAAACTATATCTTGACACACATATTGTTAAATTCACTACAAACACATTCAAATCACAGCACCACCATAGCTATAGATCTAACAAAGATAAACATATTAATCAAGCGTATCTATTAGTCTTCAATACACTTTCAGATCTATCATATTTGAGCCTTGTTCTTACTCCATGGTGTGCACCTGTTTCAGATAAGATCACACGTGAATAATATATTTCATTGCAAACTTAACTCCTTGATCTCCATCTACTTATATAGCTTTTCCCTTTGCCAATACCACAAGAAAATACATTGGTAATATTGTTAGTATTCGTTAATGAGATCAAATACATGTTTTTGCCACAATTACTATGGGAAACTACCATGGTAATGACCCCTGGTATCCATTTTTCCATGGTTCATATTATGTAAGCGACTTTTATTGATAAGACTTGCGTATGTACATGACTCTTCTTCATAGGTGTCACGTATACTTTTCTAACTTCATAATTTCCATGCATTCTATAACTGAACTACCATTTATTTTCCATATCTTTTGTGATACATGTACCATCAATCATGTCATTTGCAATAGTTCTATAACCATCATATTATAACCAAGTTGACATCAAGGACATATTTGACAAGTAGGTTGTCATGATGGACAACGAATTAGCCATAATGCCAACAAGAAATTCAATCATACATGAGACAACTAGTATTACATCAATGATGATAAAATGACAAAAAGAGAAATTAGAACCATAATCTACAATTCTTATTGAGTATTCAAAATGGAAATGCATTACATAGATATTGATTCACTATTACTCTAGGTGGTAATGTAGATGACAAATATAAAATATGGTAGATACTAGATATGAGAACTATAGATGGAAGAATATAATAGATCATGACTATAAGTAATCCTCCATGTCATCATCATCAAAATTAGTATTGTCTCCATTTCTCTCCCCTCCATCTAGATCCTCCTCCTCTACATCCAATCCAATATGTGTATCTTCTAGTGTGGAGGATGAACCCTCAAGAATATCATCATCATCCTCAAAAGTGACTAGCTTTAACATTGGCTCATTATGATCCAAGTTGGGAAATGCCAACTCAATAATGCTATTAAAATCATTGTCATTACGAAACACATTTCACATATATTTTTTTCTTCTTTAAACCACTCCCCCCTTTGCTTATAAATAAGGTAGAGGCTGGTATGCACGTACATCATTTTTTCTCCTCTAGACTACTCAACCCTACTCTTTTTTAAAATGTACAAATTCCTATGTACTCCAATTCCTCTCACAACAAGAGAATGAAGTAATATCACAGAGGAATTTCATGGCTAATTATTGTAGAAGAGGGCATGTTTCCCCATGGGCTCCCCACTAAGAATATGGCTTCTTAACGCTCTTGTATTTGAGCACATAATAGCCTCCAAATATCCTAGTGCCAATGGAAAACTCTACGAAGGCCTCCTCCATCTCATGAAGGGATGCTCTATCCGGATATATTTGTCTAAATCCATCCTTCCTCCCTTTTGAAATATCACCATCCATGTGGGGAGGTGATTTGTGTGAAAACACACCATTAAGCCAATTGTTGATGTAGTATTTGGGATTCAATGAATGAGCCACGAAATGAAAATTTGTGTAATTCTTATCCCACCTACTAACAAGAGTTCCATATCTGGTGGTGATGAAGGTCTTTGTTGGTGTCCCATACATAGGGAACTAATTCCATAAAATAATGGTCTACATAGACTCAGTCATGGAGTTCCACCCCTTATAAACCAATCCTAGGATGGGCAAGTATGTGTTTGCAAAATGAAACAAAGAGACGAAAAGGTCTGTGAACTTAATGGTAATATCTACCTTTTCCCACCAACTATCATCTAAAATTTTAGCCTTGACCTTTTTTGAAGAAGGTTGATCTTTCTTTCTCCAAAAGGGCCAAAACTCTAAAATAACCATGGACCCAAAAGTGGTCTTGATATACCTCAACCTCTTAAGCATGATGAATGAGTAGAAAATTTGTATATTTGCAATCTTCAACAATGATAGATGTGTGTTTTATTTATAGATTGTAAGAGAATTGGTATGGTTTTGTACAAAATTTATGGATATGATGTGTATCATCAACAAGAATTATGATCCATGTCACATTTGAAACAATATATTTAAGTGATAATTGAAATAATGAAAAATGCCAGGTGTCCAAAGTATTTGTGGATAATTATCTTCCATAATCATTCCAACATCCTTACAAACAAGTGCATTATTTGTAATAATTTTCTCTCCAGAATCAACACCTACATCATCAATAACTTTAATGAATAACTTGATGAAAAAATGACATATTGTATTTTTCCATCCATAAAAAACAATACTAACACCAAATGGGGTCCATTATAATTTAATAGTCTATATCACCTCCTTCTTTTCCTTAACGAACAATGTGGCTTTCTGATTTTCTAAACTAGGAATCATATACTTTATTTGATCCCTTACGGATAGAGCTCAACACATCTTAATAAACAAAGGTGACCATGCAACTTTAAATGAGATAAATTTGATATAGAAAGAAAAAAGAAGCCAATGGTAAGAACGATCTCATATTTCCTCTCATATAGAAATATCTTGTCCATTGGATTGGCTAACCTCTTTTTTGTTGTTAGAGATGCACTCCTAATCCCAAATGGCTAATTGCTAGATGATTTTCTCAAGAATGGAAGAGGATCCTCATTCTTGGTTTTATTAGGTGTTGTTGCCACCATCTCCAAGCCAACATTGGCCTTGTTTTCCAATTCTTTTTTTTTGGATGCATTGACTTAGAGACATGCTCCAAGTCCATACGATGTGCCCAAAAAATGGCCCTTAAGTCAAAGATATGTGCTCCTAAGCCGATTCTATAAAAAATAACAGGTTCAAAGAACAAATTTCCCTCCCACCTTGATTTTGGTCCTAAGCCCTCACTATATTCTAACATGTTTCAATAGTGGTCTAATGAATGATAACACTATCTATGGAGACAATAATGGTCTACTCATGTGTGGGATCTTGTCACTAATATCGTGTGAGACTGGAATTTTCCTTGTAGGTGGATCCCACCTTCAACCTTTATTGATAAGGTTGGACTCTCCCCTAGCATGTGGCTCCCATCCTCAACCCCTCCCAATAATATTTAAACCATGACATCATGGGCACTAAATCCTACACAAAGAAACTAGTCCACACCATATAATATATCATCAATTTAGTGAGGGATACATCTACCACCCTCATTCCTAAATTATATTGAAAATATTTAATTCACATTAATCAAATGACATCTAAATATAAAATTTATATATAATAGTTAAAACATTTTTTCCAAATTATCAATCATAATAAATGATTAATTTGTTCAAACTCAGAAAATGATGAGTGGTGTGTCCACTAAAAAATTCTTAACATTCTAAGAAAAGTAACAAAATTATTATTTCAAAATAAGATGATATTTCAATTTTATTTATAGAGAACCAAAAATAAGTGACACAAACATGAGTAGCTAATTGAAAAGTTATCTACAAAGGATTACACCATGAATACATTCTAAAATCCATGAAATTTTTCTAACGTTGCACATGAATGTGACTGCATGCCCAACTTCTGAAGTTAAAATTTTACTTCTTTGATAGAAGATTTTATTAATCTACATTAGAGACTTTGATGATTTTCGATTCTAGAAAACAATTAAGGGGATCCTTCATAAAATCCCCCATCACGGTCAGCTATGATAGCTAATCTATGATATTTTCTCGATGTTGAAGAACAATTTTCCATTCAGCTCGATGTGAGAAAGAGCTATCAACAAAAAATCAACCTAATCATCAAAAGGATAAGAGTGTTGCAAGGCAGTGTAACAAGGTGCACACTATTCTATTTGGAAAAGGTCTTGTAGATGAAGATTGGTGATCCTGACACCATAATTATAGAATTCTTGGATGTGGCAAGTGGTATCCCATAGGTTTTGTGGTCCAATCCTAGGTTGGACTATGTATGCATGAGTCTAATCCATGCATGATTTCTTCAGTTGATTTTCTCTTTAAAGTGGAATCTACATCATAGCTTTCATCCCTACATGCTACTTTTGATCAACTGTCAAAATTAAAAACAATTCCTACTAGTTGGCAAGAATTCAAATCTTAAAATTGAAATTCAATTAAATAGTTAAAAGATATTTAATAATACAAATAATCATATTACCATTTGTAAATGCAATTAATTTAATAAATTTAATCAAAATCTTTCATTAAATTGTAACAATGAAGAAATGCTTCAAAACAAAATCTTAAAAATTCATCTAATATTAATAAATAGAAAAGATTAGGGACCTTCTTTTTATTATAGACATTCATAGATATAAAATTGTGTTCCACAAGTTTAAAAAATTATTTGATGTTGAAAGCACGATACTACTTTCAATATGTTAAAAGTGAACATGGATTAATAAATATCAATTTCAAGTTGTAAAATC
>APFE031060584.1:62510-80847 GCA_000404065.3 Pinus taeda | reverse complement strand
TAAACTTTATATATATAAATTTTGAATATTTTAGTAAATTTAAATCATTGTTCTAGTTTTATTCATTGAAAATAACAATATTGTCATTATTATTTTTCCTTATGTTAATGACGATAAATGTTGATGTATTACACTTTTATGTCTAGCTACAACACAAAGACAAACATATATGCATTAAGAATTATTCATATGGACAACTATATAGTAAGTATTTTTAAGTTTTGTTTTTTTTTAAATAATTTTTGGTATAATATTTACATGTAATTTAGTTTTTATGCTATAGGGATATTTTGAATAAATATAAAAACAATATTTATAATAAAGTAGGTGTTTGTAATAATTTTTTGACTAGGGGAATCGACAATTGGGTTGGTTTCTTGCTTGAGTGACACAGGTAGGTTCCAACCACTACCACTATAACCCCTAGGTGTCTATGTAACCCCTTCCATAGACATGAGTTAGGCAGGGGGACTTTAACTCAAACCACTTCAATCATAACACTTCGATTTACATGGGCTTGCCACTCAAGCTACCATCCCGAGGGTAATTTACATTTTAATTTAATAATATTGGAAAATGAAATTTATAATACCAAAAATTGATTTTTAAATTTAACTTTTCCATATTGGAAACTCATTCTAAAGATTTCATTTCCATAAAGTTGAGGCTCCCAAAAAGATATGAAGTTCCTAAATGGTTCCCAACAAGGACATTTCATTCTCATTCCTAAGCTTCCAAAAACATTGGAATAGAGCGAAAAAGTTTACAAAATGTCAAGAGTGGGTCTTGTGCAACTGTGATGTAAAGTAAAAATGTCATCATATCGAGAAATCAAAGGAATGCATGGAAGGATGAAGTCATGGCAAAGGTGGATTTTAAAAACTAAGAAATATGTTCAAACAATATCCTAAGATGACCAATATTCTACAAAATATCTCCCTTCATAATTATGCCCTAGGCATAATTAAATATATACAACATAATAAATATAGCGTTAAAGTAATTTCACAAAGGTTAGTGACTTATAAAGTACTATCATATTAAATTACAATGAGAATTTAACTCATGTTAGGAAGGTAGTCTATGTAGCAGTTGAGGAAGAGTGCTCTATGTAAGATAGGCTATGTAGTTGTACATGGGCCAAACAGATATGGGTGTAGAAAATCTAGGTTGCACTAAGGATAATTAAGTTATAGTAAGGAGGCCACATAGTCGCATGGATAAATATTTCCAAGGTAGGCATCAAATATGTGGTAAGTGTTTTGTCAAAAGTGGTAGCAGCTTACATCCATTGGCACAGAAGACATCACCAAAGTTGATGAATAGATTTCAATAGAGTGTACGGTATGGTGAGAACCCCAATGGGCACCTACCCCAAAGGGAATCTAGAGAGATCGCTACAAGAGATGATTGTTAACTGGAGGTTAATGATTATGTGCAAATTATGGATCAACATGGGCTAGAGATATTGCAACATGAAGGTGGAATAGTTGTTGCGACAAGAGAACGTATATGGATTAAGGTGTCAAAGTATAATGAATGAGCCAACATGTTATGGAGAGTTATAGTAGTGCATGAACATTCTAGAGTTCTTGGTCCAAGTTGTAAAGCGTAGCCATAGGTAGGATATATTCCCCAAGGTTGTTGTAGGACTTGTTATTCAAGCATACATGTTGTAGTAGAGTAGCACATAATGTCATTATTCTAATGTGCAGAGAAGATGGAGGATCAAGTTATGTAATGAACCACTTAAATTGGCACGAGGGTTTTCTGCGTAATTGTATGATAGCTTGAGGTTAGCTTGTTGTAATACTTATTATTTAGATATACATTTGTAGTGTTATGGAAAATTGATTTATGTACGATTAAGTTGTGGAATGGATCACTTGAATAGGAACAAGGGTGGTAGTTGTACTCGTATGGTAGTTTGAGAGGGAAATGTGAGAGGGTTAATGAACCATATATGAGAAAAAATGTCTTAGAAAACCGGTGGATGCAACTGTTGGCTACCCATGTATTTCATTGGATGTAACCTTTTTTATATGGATTTCAATAAATATATTGGGACCAAGTTAATCCCCCAAAGTCAAGTTTAAGGGGCACATTTTTTGGGTAGTTAAGGTAAAATTGACTTGTTCTTAGTGTCAATTTGATATGGTCATTAATGGGTTTTCCGTTGTAGTTACAGACTCAAGGTTTTGGTAAACTATGGCTTTTTGCCATAGTATTTTCATGTATTGTAGCATATTTAAGGGCATGATAAATTCATTGTAAGATTCCTTTAGGCCATTGTAAGGGCATGGTAAGAAAAATGATGAGACTATAAAAATTCCAGAGGGTTTGTTGATGACATAATAAAATTCCTAGACATTTGTTAGTGGAATTAGCCCATATTGGGTGAACCATGTAAATTTTTTTCCTATGAATTTGTTATGGTTTTTGTTTTTTTGTTCCTAATATATCTTAATCTCTCTCTTATTTTTCATAACAACAAACTAGTTTCATAATATTAAAGTGTCAAACCAAGGAACATCATGAACATTAGATAGGGCTCAACTTTTGTGTCCTTCCTAGTGCTTGCAAACATCACATGTAATGTTGTATTAAGGGTATTTGTCAATAAATATTTAGAATAGTGCCAATTATGTTCAAGAGTGATTTCCCTACTCATGATACAAGGAACCTCAACCTATAAGTTTAATAGCTAACATGGATGCACCACCTTTGTTTCCACTTTCAGTGTTTGCATTTCCATCTACAAGTGTCGTTGGTAACATATTAGGGATCATAAGGCCATATAAATATGGTGTTTCACATTTTTTAACAACCATCCATTTCATGTTTTCCTAATATGATATATCTTATTCAATCTAATCATTTTTCATTGCATGTTTAACTTAATAACCCATAGGATTTTATCCCTCATAAGGGTCTCCTCTATAACATATCCAACCCCCTAAGTCATTATCAGGAAGTGTGGCTATAAATTTTTTATTTAATTTTAGTCATCTTCAAACTCCTTTCTAAGACTGTCGTTATCTTCTTCTCATTAAGAGATTTCCAATGACACAAATTTCATCAATATCTGAGCTTTGAATGCAAAGTTATTCCCTTTTGAATGTTTGTCCTTCCAAGTGCCACATATGCATCCATACCATTTTCATGTGGCATACATATGGTAGTTATTTTACCCATGTGTCCCCACCATTCAATTCCACATTAGCTATACATGACCGACATGTGGTAGTCATTGCATGTGTCTCCACCACCTAGGGCGACATTCTCATCAGACACGTCAACATCCTTGCCTTTTTTTTTGGATATAGGATTTTTCATTAACAATATTTATAAGAATATTTATATCTCCTAACTTCAAGATACATTGAGGGACTCCAAACATCTACATCTATCATAGATATATGTTTTTCAAAACATCTAAGCCCATTGAAACTTAGTACTTCAGCCTTTCAACTACAATCAATGGGTTGATCATCACAATATCTAGATTTGGGACTCTTAAATAGACCCATTCAACTAGAATTTATAGATTTCTATATCTTTGCTAGTCAAATATCCTACATCCAACATCACCTCCATGAGGCTACCACTTGGCCTTCACCTCAGTGCTAAAGCACCATTAGTCCATGTCACCTTGCCACATTGGCATGTCATATCACCAAAAACTAGACTATTTGTTAGAACACCATGGCATGTCACTTGGCCATGTTAGTCTCCTCTTACTAGCATGGCCCAGAGTGATCATGTGGGCTCCACCTATCTTCCTCGTGGAATTCTATGCTAACTTTTTCCATTCTTTTTTCTTCCAAAACTATAGCTTTGTAATTTTTCTAGATCTCTTGATCCCCAAAAACTTTGATGTCAAAGTTCCCATGCAGAATTCCACCATTGTGATTCCACCATACAAAGCTTTTTGTATTTGGGTTTTATTAAAATTCATTTACAAATTATTTTAGATGCCCAAATATCTGAATCTCGAAAAATCTAGCATCCATCATTGGTACTCAACAAAATGCATTGTCAGTTTTTCATCTCTTGTTAGATTCTATAATCTCCCACTCTTCTAATATGTATGTTCCATTGCAAAGGGGTTTTGTTATGCAACATTTGAGCTTATGGGAAAATCCAGTTATAAAATTTTCTAGATCATTTCTGAATATCTAGATATTGACAAGTCCTAGTGCCCACTTCTATCCCTTAATAAATTATGGGTTCCCATTCACTACGTTTGATGGATATTGGATTATGTATTATAGATCAAATATGGTGCCAGATATTTGATACTTAATAGAAACCACTAACACTCCTTCTATACTTAAGTCCCCTTTCCACTATTCTATATTCATGGCTCCCATTGAGCCATGTGACTAGGGTTTAAGGCTAAAATCTCAAATCCCAAAATTTCCTAACTCAAACCCTGAAACTATGGAGATAAATCCCTAGAGTTCAAAACTTTTGGTAAGTGTTTAAGCCTATTTCAAAAGGCTAAAACCAACTCTTAATATGGTGTATACCAATCCAAAATACTTATAAGAATGTAGAGGTCTTCCCATGTCCTCCAAAAAAATACTTTCAACTTAGATTATTCACAATGGAAAGATGTACGATGAATAATGAGAAAATACACCTCTTAAACCCTAATTGAGATTAGATTTTCACATTCATGGGGTCTTCCAACTACAAATGTCAAGTCTAAAATCTTATAAACATAACAACCAATAGTTTGGCTAAACATATGAGGAAACAAGGCCCCCATAACTCCTCAACAATAAATATCTAATTTCCACTTAAAGCTCTCACAAATGGGGCCTTAACGACCCTTCTCTAAGGTGTCCCATCAAGGTTAACTTCCCAATATTATTACTTTAATTCAAGGGAACAACATAGTTGTTCAATCCCACAAATATCCTATTAATGGCTAGATACACCAACGTAATTATAACAAGAGCCATAGGCTTAGCTTGACTTGTGCATTACACTCTACCATACCACACATTTCTTATTTAATATGAGGAACATATTTATAAGGTTTCTTCTTCTTATAACATTCATCATAAAATAATTTTATGGCTATTAAGGGAACACCATTCACCACAAATTTCAACTCATCATTGCAAACACACTTAGAAGAGTCTAGAAAAACAATAATCATGAAACACTAAACAAAAATTTCATTCATTAATAGAGAAAATAAATACACTTGTATGTTTTACTTAATGTTTTTAGATATTGACAAATGGAGACCCATTTTCCATCCATCCATAGGCTCATCTATAACATCGTTTTCTTACAACTAGCCATCCTTACTAGATCTGATTCCTTGATGAGAATACCCACTCACGTAATATTATGGATACAAACATGGTAGAGAGCACGGAGGATAGAATTGAGTGTGTTTCCTTTCAACTATTAAACTAGGGATTGTTGTATTTCATATTGTTGCCACAATATGCCTACACAACACAAATGGTGTCCTTCTCTAATCTAGTAGTCCCTCATTACTTTCTATTTCTTATTTATTTTCATGCTTATATATAACAACTTGCTCAGAAATTTCATCTATCCCTCTAGTCTTACACTAGATCCCCTCACCAATAATGAAGTCCACAAATCCACATGGTTTTCTTCATCTCAAAATGATTTTTTGTCACCTTCTGCTCAAAGTCACAATCTTATAATCCAAGTGTCAATGGGATTCGCATACAAAACGATTCACAAGTTTCATACCATCACAATAGTTTTTCACTACTCCCATTTCTTTCTTTCTCTCACTACTCACTCTGGTCACTCACACACACACACACTTACAACATGATAATCAAGGTCCCTCCTAAGGTTCCATGGTCAATTCAGAAGGCTCCAAGTGGTACATATCCCATACATGTGAAGCCACTCCCCATTTTTTTTCTCATAATTGCTGACAATTAGGTAGTTCAACTATCAAATTATAAATATGGACATCAAATTCAAAACAAGATAGGAAACTTCCCAATCCTCCTTACATATTCACTTATGAATCAAGATTTATGTTGAATGATCCCATCTTCAATTTTTGGAAACGTGTTAAATAAAATGCATATTATTTCATGTTGGGCATTTCAAACATCATAAGTATTTATTACAATTACAAAACTATGGGTTTATAAGGGGGTGGTACACCTTCTAGGAGATGGAAAAGGGAAGAAATTGGCTACAGAACTTAGAGACCCAATCCCATGTTAACTCAAAAAACTCAAAAAACAAAAATAGTTGTCTCACAATTTCAATCTTTTCACACAAGAGGTATTTAGGCTAAGGCATGTCCAATTATTCCATGATTTCCTAATGGAGAGGCAAAAAATTACCATAAACCATGCATAACATGCAGTTTAAAGCTCCATCAAATATTTCCAAATGGTCTTTATCTTGTACACCCAAGTATTTTGTTTGGGATTGAGTCTCCAGAACTTATTTTCACATCAATCATGATCTTAATTCCCAATCAGTTTTATCCATAAAAAATAAATACTTCTTAGATCCCTTTGTCTAATCCATCTCAAGTGTCACCACTAAACCCATGCCCACAAAAAGCAAGCTTAAGGAAGATATATATGGATAAATATCACAAATTAGAAATTTTTCCTACCTAGGTTGGCCAATTTATAATCACCCTTGAGAGATGCCAAAAAATTTGGTTCTTTGATTTAATAGCGATACAAATGTCCGATCTCTATGTTACCTCTCTTGAACAATTTTTTATCCAAGAAACATACACATTTCTCCAAGGGTTTCCCTTCAAAAAGAGAAGCCAGTGACCATAGAAGAATGATAATTTTTAAATAAATGCCTAGCCAAATGATAGAGAGTTACATTTCAAGATGGCCTTAGGTTTTATGGTCCCCAAGGCTTTTTATTATGTTCATATATAGTATAATATATATAATATATAAATAATATATATATATATATATAAATATATATATATATATATATATATATAATAATAATATATATATAATATAAAATATTATCTATCTTTAATAATTATAGAAGTAAGGGTAAAATCATCATTTCAAGCTTTAAATTTATCCAAACTTCCCTTCCCAATGGGGGTCCTCAAGTAAAGTAGCTCCTATGAAATATGTCTCATGCTTCTTTCCCTTCAATAAATATAAAGGCCTACTTGTCACATAAGGCCTACACTTACATGTGGATAACAATGATGGCCATTTGTCTCATGTGCTTCACTATAATACATAGGTTCCATTAAGGTTATGACAAGCCTCTATTTCCATTTGGTATTGTTCCAATGAATAATTTTTAGTGATTTTTTAAGTTATTGATAAGCTCTCACTAGAGGGACCAACATCATAAATAATATGCATGGGTAGCAACTAGGACAAGAAGAAAATTTTGGAATTTAGTTACCAAACACATAGATTTTGTTATCGATTTATCATGTATTTTGCTATCCTTTTGTGATCACATCCAATTTTCCTTCTGTGGGGCATGCAAGACATGGAAAGCAAATAGGATTTTCCAAAATTTATATATTTGACCATAATGAATCCAATCCTAAGACTTTGGCCTAGAATCTAATCAAGGATATCATTCTAGCTCAAGATGAATGATCCAGGACGATCTCGCCAGTTCATCGTTAGGTTCAGTTCATTGTCAGTATCATTCTATCGTCATTAGTGATGTGTGGGTTAGCAATGTGGTCATTGGGTTTGATGTCACATAGTGACAATTTGTGTAAAGGGTTAGGGTAATATGATGTTTCAAGTTAGGGAAACTTGTATTCCAACATTGTATTTGAAACAAAAGACCTAAGTCTCAAACCTAAACCCTAATCTCATTCCTAAACCTATTAAACCTACATTGCTATACATTACAAAAAAAACCTATTCCTAAGTTTTCAACCCTTGGGCTATTACATTGAAACCATTACATAAAACCTAAGTCAAATACCCATCTCAACCTTTATACATAAAACATTATAAAAAACATTACAAATAGTCCTAAACTGCCAGTCTAACCATGCAGAGTCTCTACCCGTAGCAAGTTCATGTGACCAGATGAGACTGTTGGAGTTATGTTAACCACAACAGGGAAGTTAATGATGACAACATGCATGTGAATGAGTTTTAGGTTACAGTCCTGACCGCGGGGTTAGCATTTGGAGTTCGTGGTGGAATGGTCGGGGTAAGACTGTCAGTTAAGCCGCACTCACATGGACGACCATAACAGCCGGGCAGATAAACCACTAGGTGCCTAACAATGTTTAAATCGTCCTGTTTACATGTGGGAGGTTAACCTCCTCCATCCGGTTAGCAAGCCGCCAGGGGGTTCAACTTTATTATATGATTTTAAAATGGGTTTTGGTTACAAATTTGTTTTAACATGAATTCAAGGACCATGAAGGTTATCCTAGGTGGCAAACAATGACAAGACCGAAACCCAAACAACCCCAGATTGTAGATCATTCATCCCGAATTCATCCTCAGGAGGTTTGAGTGTACTTGCAGGCTTTTAAAAAGAAAAATTTTCTCATTGAAATGCCTTAGAGTGGTTTTGAAGTTTTGTATGCAGATTCTAGAGGTTAGAGGATGATTTTGTTTTCAGTGTAACAGGAGCATCGGGAGTCGGAATTGGGAACCATGAGAGGCATTGGAAAGATGGTTCAAAGAGATTGCTCATGACATTGACCAGAAGTGCCTGCATGCACATTGAGTTCAGTGAAATTGTTGTGTAATTGACCTTCTTGGTTTCAATCCTAATAAAGCAGTCGCTCATCTTGAAAGCGGGCCCGGAGATGTAGTCCATCAGGGACGAACACCGTAATCAATTTTGATGTCTAGTATCACTATGTATTTGCTGTTTCCATTACTTTTTTGCATCTTACTTATATTTTATCAGCTGTTGTAAAGTCTTTCTTCTCAAGACGTTCTCTCGGTTTCCGCACTTACAGTTAACATTCAATTCATTAATGGCATAATCAATTCTACTTCAGTTTTAACTTATGATCATTTCAGATCATATAATTTGGTATCAAAGCAGGTTGCTTTTGTAGAATTTCCCATTGAATGTTAACCAGGTTAAAGTTGCAACATGGAGAAGGAATCCTTGAGCAGATTGGTCCAGAGATTGGAAAGCGACGATTCATTCATAAGTCAACCATGACAGTATTTGATGTAGGTGAAAATACTGAAACTAAGATGAGTGATGAACAGTTTCAACAAGCCTTATTGACTATGCAACAGATGTTGGGATAACTCTACGAAGACAAGAAGGCACGAGATGCAGCTTCTTCTTCAAAGATATTGAAGAAGGACAAAGGTAAAGGCAAGGTTGACAAACCACATTCACCTCCATCATCTCCGTCATCCTCTTCTTCTTCTTCTTCTTCTTCCAGTGCAGAATCTGAAATAGAAAAGAAATTGAAGAAAACCTATCTTTTGAAAGTTGATGCAAAATTTGAATTACCTATTTATGATGGTGAAATGAATCATGAAAAGTTATATAACTAGATTAGGCAGTTAGAAGTGTATTGTTGTATTCAAAACATCTCTGACGATAAAATGAAAAATCAATTAGCTACACATAGAATGGGGGGAAAAACTTTAATCTAGTGGGAAAGTAAAAATCAAATATATGTAAAGTGAAAAGGAAAAATCATATCTTCATGGTCTAAGTTTTTAAAAGATCTTAGGAAACAATTCTATCCTTTGGGATACATGCAGTAAGTTGTTATTGATTGGCAGCATCTGAGGCAAGGTAAAGGCCAAAGTGTTTAGGAGTTTACTTAGGAGTTCAGAAATAAAGCATTGGCACTTGGTATTTCATTGGATACACGTGAAACTTTATTAAAATACACCAACGATTTACATTCATATTTACAACATACATTATTGATGTTTAATCTTGATGATTTTGATGAAGTGTGTGTTCAAGCCATACATGTTGAATCAAGTGGCAAACCATTCAAGTTTTCACAAAAACCATCTAGACAATTGGAAATCAAGGATTCCAAAGACAGCAAGAAGAAGGGTAATTTGAAGGGAAAGAGATCAATGAAAACTCAGAAGGAAGGTGAAAGACCTACTTGTACTCATTGCTAGAGGATTGGACATGATGAGTTCAAATGTTGGAAACTTCACCCAAAACTCAAACTGAAGAAGTTTCAGAAGAAGAAAGGTGAAAAGAAGGCCAATACAACAATACAACAATCCAACAATATTTGGGCTCCGACTCAGGTGATGAAGGTAAAATAACCGCAGTGGTTTTGATAGGTAAAACTTCTAATACTAGTTCAAGTTCTAACACTTCTATACCTTCTTCAAACCGAAATCATCTAAATGTGGATAAAAGGGTTGAATTATTTCACATAAGGATAACTTCTAAGCATACAAAGATAGATACATTATTTGATAGTGGATCACAGGCAAATTTAATATCTGAATATTTAGTTAAGAAATTGGGTTTGGAGACACATAATCATCCATGACCATAGCTCTAGGTTGGTTGAATAAAGAGACTCAGATTAATGTCACAAAGAAGTGTCGATTAAAATTTTCCATAACAAATCACTACATTGATGAAGTAGATTTAGATGTGGTTCCAACAGATATATGTGGGGTAGTTCTAGGAAGTCCTTATCTCTATGATAATGATGCAATGTTTTATAGGAAAGAGCATAAATATCATTTTAAGAAAGATGGGATTGAATTTATTGTCAGGGCACATAAACTTAAAACACACTTGGATTTAGTTTTAGTTAATCAGATGAAGAGATTAATAATTTCAATTTAGAAATATGTACTTATGGTTGTGAAAGAAAAACATGAGGATCGACATGATGCTTTGTTAGGTTGTGAATCTCAGTTCAAAGATAGATTGGTTAAAGTGGTAGATTCTTTTCAAAATATATTTAAGGAACCAACAAATCTTCCTCCTAAAAGAGAAATACAACATTAAATACAATTAATGTCAGATGCCCCTCTTCCTAATATTGGAATGTATCACCTATTAGTTATAGAGAATGAAGAAATAAAGAAACAAATACAAGAATTCATTGAAAAATGTTTCATTCAACCTAGTTCATCTTCATGTGGCTCACCCATAATTTTGGTTCCTAAGAAATATGAGACATGGAGAATGTGTGTCAAATTCAGGGCCTTAAAGAAGATAACAATCAAAAATATGTATCCTCTTCCTAGGATAGATACTTGATCAATTGAAAAATGTTGTCTATTTCACTAAGTTAGATTTAATAAGTGGGTATCATCAAATCCGCCTAGTAGAAAATGACATCTGGAAGACTGCATTCAAAACTAGACAGGGACTATTTGAATGGTTGGTAATGCCTTTTGGTTTGTGTAATGCACCAACAACTTTCATGTGGGTTATGAATGATGTTTTCTGCCCATACATTGATAAATTTTTCATAGTCTACTTAGATAACATTTTGATTTTTAGTTCTACTGTAGAAGAACATGTTAAGAATGTTAAGGAGGTTTTTGAAGTATTAGAGAGAGAAAAGTTGTACCTTAAGCTTTCCAAATGTGAGTTTGGGAAAACTTCACTAAATTATCTTGGTTCCATAGTTGGAGGTGGAATTTTAAAAATAGATCCAGCTAAATTTGATGTGATTGTTAAGTGGCCAAGACCACAGAATGTGACTAAAGTTAGAAGTTTTTTAGGTGCAATTCAGTATTGGAGAAAATTTATTGCTCAGTTTTCTTTGATTGCTTCACCGTTACATGCTTTAATAGGTTCTAAAGTTCCCTTTCAGTGGGGAGGTAAACAACAAAAATATTTTGATACACTTAAGAAGAAAATAGTCACAACACCAATCTTAGCTTTACCAGATATTCAACAGCCATTTGAGATTGAAATAGATGCTAGTGGTTATGCAATGGGTGCAGTCTTACTTCAAAGAGGGAAACCAATTTGTTTTCATTCAGAAACATTTTCTAAGATAGTAGTGAATTATCCGACATATGATAAAGAACTATTTGCTTAGGTTGAAAGTGTTAAGAAGTGGAAACATTATTTAATGGGTAAGGAAACAGTGATTCACACAGATCATCAACCGCTTCAGTACTTACAGTCTCGTCATTATAGATGGATGGGATTTCTTCAGCAATTTCACTTAGTAATTAAGTACAAGAAAGGTGTGATAAATAAAGTAGCTGATATGTTACCATCTTTGAATGCTTTCAAAGTACTACATAGTAGTTATTTAAAGCATGAAAGTTATATAGAACAATATAGAATGGATGCTCAATTCAAAGATATGTATGAATCACTAACTCATGGGGCTTAGGTGGAAGAAATCAATTATCATGTTCATGACAGGTTGTTATATCATCTGGTTAAGTTATGCATACCACAGACATAAAGAGCGCATGTTGTCTGGGAAGCACATTCTTCTTGCATTTCAGGACATTTTGGAGTAAGCAAAACAATGGCACAAGTTCAAAGGTATTGTTACTATGTATGAAGCTGTTGCTAAATACATTAAAGGATATGTGATGTGTTCAACCAGCAAACCAGGCAATCGAAAGATTGGTTTATACATGCTAATTCTAGTTCCTTTGCGACAATGGGACAATATTTCCATGGATTTTGTTGGAGGACTTCCTATGTCCAGGAGAGGGCATGATTACCTATATGTTGTGGTCAACATATTCAACAAAATGTGTATTCTTTTTCCATGCAAAAAGAAAGTGACAGATGAATAGACTGCAAAGATGTTCTTCGATTAGGTATGGGTTAATTTTGGGTTACCTACTATTATTTCTAATTTAGACAATAATTTTGTAGGAGAATTTTGGTCCACTTTATGGGAACTCATGGACACAAAGCTGAAGAAGAGAACAACTTTTCATCCACAAACCGACGGACAAACTGAAGTGGTGAATAGGACAATCATAAATATTCTCCGAGGGTATCGTAGTAAACATCCTAAATTGTGGGATGAATATTTATCTTATATGTAGCATGCTTAAAATCGAGCCTTACATTCATCCACTAATTGATCACCATTTTAAACATGTTTTGGGTATTTACTGAAGTCACCAATGGATTTCATGTTTGGTGAAGAGGATAAAGTGGGTGAACATGATGATGCAAACAAAGCAGTTATGTTCATTCAACGAATACAATATATACATGCAGTGGTGCAGGATCAGTTAGAGAAGAGTCAGGCCAAGTATAAAATGTGCCATGACAAGAATCGAGTCGATCATCATTTTCAGGTCAGTGATTAGGTATGGTTGTATATCAGTAAAGACAGGTTGAAAGGAGAAGGTTAGAAACTGAAACCCATCAGGTATGACCCTTTCAAGATTATGGAAAAGATTGGAAATAATGCTTTTCGATTAAATTTACCTCCTTACATGCGAATTTACTCAGTTGTAAATATGGAAAATCTAAAATTGTATGAACCTCTGATGATCATGGATCCCGAGGAAGATACACAGATTCCGACTATCAATGATTTGGCACCTGAGTATATGAAGGAGTTGCAGGAAGATATCATCTTGGATAGGAATATTCGATCTTCGAGGAGTGGAGATGTTGAATATCTTCTCATAGGACTCAAGGGCATGAATTCCAGCAAGGAAATGTGGATAGAAGTCAGAAAAGTGAGGGAACTATACCCTCACCTAATATCTGCTTAAATCAAACTTTTGTGGTCCAAAAGATTTCAAGTGGAGAGGATTGATCTAGGAGGATCTCGTCAGTTCATCATTAGGTTTAGTTCATTGTCAGGATCGTTCTATCATCATTAGTGATGTGTGGGTCAATGATGTGGTCATTGGGTTTGATGTCACATAGTAAAAATTTGTGTAAAGGGTTAGGGTAATATGATGTTTCAATTTAGGGAAACTTGTATTTAAACATTGTATTTTATACAAAAGACCTAAGTCTCAAACCTAAACCCTAATCTCATTCATAAACCTATTAAACCTACATTGCTATACATTACAAAAAAACATATTCCTAAGTTTTAAGCCCTTGGGCTATTACATTGAAACCATTACATAAAACCTAAGTCAAATACCCCTCTCAGCCTTTATACATAAACGATTGTAGAAAACATTAAAAACAATCGTAAACCACCAATCTGACTGTGCGGAGTCTCTATATGTAGCAAGTGCATGTGTTGGGTCCCTATAATACTAGTGATTACCCAATTACTATTGTAGTTGTACCCCTTATTAATATTGTTGTGCCCCTATTGTCCCCATATTGTTATTACTGGGCCCCATAGAATCCTATTGTCATTTTTGTGGCTTTATATTATTATTGTTAGGTCGGCTCGGTTATATTGTGACTCCTTAGACTCCTATATATAGAAAGGAGGTTTTTTCATTTGTATCATCCAAGAATTGTTCATTTATGTAATGTAAAGGAGGTTGCCCCCTCGAAGAGGCTGAATTCTAAGGCATTGATCTATCTTTTCTATTTTTCCTTGAGCTAGTTTCATAACATTTGGTATCAGAGCTTTGGATTCTAGGGTTTCGCTGCTCCAAACAGGTCATTGTGGCATTTTCGCTATAATTTTTTTTCTACAATGTTTCAGAAGCTAAGAAAACCCATTTGAGAAGACATCGCACTGAATTTCAGGTCCGAATTTCAGAGTTTTTTGCGCTATTTCAGAGATATGAACTAAGGAAGTTGGTCCTTTTGCAGAATCATGAATTACATTCAAAATAGGTGACCTAGGGAAAATCGTCATAACTTTCTCTCTGAGCATCAGATTGAAATTTCGTAAGAAGGTACAGAAAGAGGACGAACTATAGTTTCTTGTATATAGTTTTCAGAGCCAAAAGTCAAAACAGGGACACGTGGCACATCGTACAAGTTTGCTCTACTGAATTAGTCTATAATCAAGTCACTATGGGAGATTTGGCATCACTCTTCATTGGAGAATCCAATTGGGGTCAGAATGGTGGCATTGGAAAGAGGACACAAAGGGCTACCGCGGGTCGAAATTTTAGAATTGGATGATCCAAAATTACATAGATACATCAGAGGCAATATCGAGCTCCTACAAAGTGAAAAAAAGGTGTGTATATTTTTTTAAATGTTTGCTTAGGCTTGGTTTGAAAAATTATTTTGAAGGAATTCAAAGGGCATAATGAAGCATTATTATCAGTAATTGATGCCCTGAAGAAAGAAAATGGAAACACCTAGTAGGCAACTTGAAATCTCTAGCATGACTCATGAAGAAGACGAAGAAATGCAACATGATATATCAAAATTATGATACCAAGTGCAACAAATGTCACTTGTACAAAAATGTGTAGAAGCTAAGATGAATGACGTGGAAGCTAAGATGGATGATTTGAAGATAGATTTGAAGATAGACATGGAAGAATTGAAGATAAATATGAATAAGTTGCTACAAGAAAGGGTCATTAAGGGTGAAAGGGTAGTAAAGGAAACTCATGATGAGAACAAAAGAAATGTTAATCATGATTCCATAGACTCTAATGTTGGATCGAAGACCCACCATATTCCAAAAATCGATATGAGGAAGTTTGATGGCAAGGATCCCGCAACATTGATATTACGGATGGAGCAATTTTTCGATCTCAATAATGTGAAAAACACACAAAAGGTATGTATTGCAACTTTATATTTGGAACCAAATCAGTTTGTATGGTATCAATGGCTTTTCTCTCGTAAACAAATTATCACTTGGGCAATTTTTATGGAAGAATTGATAGCACATTATGAGGATACAAAAAGCAACACTTTTTTTAGCCAATTGATAAGTCTTAAACAAAAGGGTTCAATAATGGAGCACATTGATGAGTTCCAAAAATTGAACATAAGGGTAAAAGATATTCCAGAGGAGCATAGGATTGATGTGTTCATAGGGTCTTTAAAGGATAATATCCAACATGATGTTTACCTTTGGGAACCTGATTCATTAGAGAAGGCATTCAGGTTAGCAAGAAAAATGGAAAGCAAAATTATGGCAACCAGGAAGCATACCACTCACAACTATAAAGACGGAAGTGTTGTTGCCCCTAGTCTTCCACAACCTATAAGCTTGACACCACAACAATTGGAAGAAAAAAGAGCAAAAGGGCTTTGTTACAGTTGTGATAGCAAATACACTAACGGTCATAAGTGTGTTGAGAAGAAATTATTCTACATAGATTGTGAAGAGGAAGAAGAAAAGGAGCAAGAAAGGTCAAAAGAAGAGGATATACTCCAGCAACAAAGCCTAGATGAAGAACAATGAATCTGACCATATCTTGTAATGCATTGGCGGGAATTACCACTCCTCAAACCATCAAGATAGAAGGACAAATCAAGAAGAAAAAGGTAATAGTGTTGATTGATTCGGAAGTACTCACAATTTTATTCATTGTAAGGTAGCAAAAGAATTGAATTGCTTTTATATCCAGCACCAGAGTGTCAAGTGATGGTTGCAAATGGAGGAACAATAAATTTCTCTGGAAAGTGCCATAATATCAAGCTATCCATGGGAGAATATGTATTGACTAGCCCAATGCTTTCCATTCCAATGGGAGGTGTTGATGTTGTATTAGGAGTCCAATGGCTACAATCCTGGTACAATAGCTTTTAATTTTCAAGAACTTTTCATGAGATTTTCTATGGAAGGAAAGGAAGTTGAATTAAGGGGTATTGCAGGGAAACCAGGAAAGATAATCAGCTCTAATGGTATGACAAAGCTTCTAAAAAAGGAACAAAGAGGTGTAATTGCACAATTATGTTCGCTAGATGTTTCCACATTGGAATCATCTATTTCTCCAGATCTCCAAATAGTCTTGGACAATCATTCCAAGGTATTTGAGACTCCAAAGGTCTCCCACCTATTCGTGATCATGATATGCTATTCATCTGATTCCAGGAAGTGTTCCTCCAAACATCAGGCCGTACAGATATCCCTATGCCCAAAAGAGTGAAATTGAACGTATGGTTGCAGAAATGCTAGAGGCTGGTATAATTAAACCAAGTCAAAGTTCTTTCTCTGCTCCAGTAGTATTGGTGCACAAGAAGGATGGATCATGGCGCATGTGTCCGGATTATAGGGAGCTCAACAAGCTCACTATTAAAGATAAGTTTCCCATTCCTGTCATTGATGAATTACTGGATGAATTGCATGGATCAATTTACTTCACCAAGTTGGATCTTCGTTCAGGATATCATCAAATCAGAATGAAGATGGAAGACATTCTGAAAACAACATTTAGAACTCATGAGGGTCATTATGAATTTTTGGTCATGCCTTTTGGCCTTACCAATGCACCTTCAACATTTCAAGGTTTGATGAATTCAATTTTCAACCATTCCTTAGAAAATTTGTGTTAGTATTTTTTGATGATATACTAATCTACAACAAGTCTTGGAAGGATCATGTTGAACATGTTGAAAGGGTGCTACAACTATTGGAGGAAAAACAATTATATGCAAAAAGATCCAAATGTTTCTTTGGAGTCCAAGAGGTGGAATATCTGGGTCATATTGTATCTCATGAAGGAGTTAAGGTAGACCCTAGCAAAATTAAAGCCATTAAGGAATGGAAAAATCCCCACATCCATAAAGCATCTACGAGGATTTCTCGGGTTGACAGGGTATTATCGCAAGTTTGTTAAGAATTATGGAAGAATAGCAGCACCTCTAACAACATTATTGAAGAAAGATGCATTTTCATGGACTCCGGAAGCAACCAAGGCCTTTGAACATCTTAAAGAGGCAATGTGCCAAGCACCGGTCTTAGCTACACCAGACTTCACAAAAACCTTTTTATTGTGGAATGTGATGCTTCAAGAAATGGAATTGGTGCTGTTCTAATGCAAGATGAAAGACCCATTGCTTTTGAAAGTCGTCCAATCAAGGGAAAGTTTTTACACAAAGCTAATTATGAGAAGGAAATGTTGGCAATACTCCATGCACTTAAGAAATGGTGACCCTACCTAATGGGAAGACACTTCAAGGTAAAAACGGATCATGATAGCCTTAAATACTTTTTAGAACAAAGATTATCTCTGAAGAGCAACAAAAGTGGGTCACAAAGATGTTGGGTTATGACTTTGAAATCATCTACAAAAAAGGGAAGCAAAATGTGGTGGCAGATGCACTCTCAAGAAAGGATGAGGATGTGAGAGCATTGTTGTGCGCCATTTCTATTATCCAACCAGATTGGATAAACGAAACAAGGGAGGAATGGAAGAATGACGAAGAAGTGTGGGCACTTATTCGAAAATTACAACAAGATTCTAATACGTCTGATACATTTAGCTGGAAAAATGATTCATTATGGTACAAAGATCGCTTATACCTCTGTAAG
>APFE031060584.1:15256-38402 GCA_000404065.3 Pinus taeda | reverse complement strand
ATCCATCATCGCGTTCCTTTGCTGCTCGAGGGCTTCTTCGAGCAAGATTTTGATAGGATCTCCTGCCCCCTCGTCTTTGTCCTTTATTCTGCGGTTTGGGGGCACCATTCCCTTGTTTCATATTTGCAGACCCAAAGTCTCGCTTCTTCTATTTAAAATTTTGCTTGACCTAGACGGCATATCAGTATGCCGTGCTGAGCGAGGAGATGTTCAGGAATTCTATTTATTCCTAGATGTACTTGTGTAGGCAGCCACGGTATTTGAGTACCAAATGTTGCTCTGTATCCTTGATACTCAACTTTGTGCAAAGGGTATGGAAAATATTGGTAATCTCCGGTACGTCTTGGTCCCTTCCTTGCCGCACCATGGACCACTTTATGTATTGATCCTCATAGCTTCTGACATGGTAGTACTGCTCCTTGATGGTATCTCAAAATGAATTCCAATTCGGTGTGACTGAAAATAGTGAGCCTGTCCTTTCATCCTTCTGCTTGCAGTAGGTTTCCCACCAATCCTTGACATGGGGGGTTGCTTTGAGAAGAGCAAAAATAATCTTTTCCCGACTGGAAAAATCATGAACAGAAAAATAACCTTCTAACACATTTAACCATTTATCGACGACATCTGCGTCTATTTGACCCTCGAATATGGGGATTTCAAAATTAACTTGTACCTTAAACGGTGTGGCGTTTCCAAAGTTGTTGTTGGAAGCCGATGCGTCGCCCCTGGGTAGCTGCTGAAGGATCTGGGAAAAGTTGTCCATCATCGCGTTCATTTGTTGCTCAAGGGCTTCTTCGAGCAAGATTTTGAGAGGATCTCCTGCCCCCTCATCTTTCTTTTCATTTTCCATGGGAGGTCGTCGGGATTTGCGAGGCTGGGCTTGCAAAGGTTCGACTAGTTCAAGCCCTAACTCCTTATATCCCGACCTTGTTGGGGACATGCAAAGAAAAATAGAGAAGAAAAGAATACCACTTTGATACCACTGATCTAGATTTAAATAGGAACACAACAAATTATAGAGATAATAATAAACATAGAGATGCAGTGGAAATAATACTTCATTTCATTAATATAAAATACTGAAATATGCTTACAAACAGGAATGGAAATAAACCAGCTAGGGCGATGGTAGCCTATCTTTGAGAAGAGATGTGGCGGCTACATGCCTCTGAACCATCTTCCAATGAGGCTCAAGGGCCTTTTTATTATTGAACAATAAGAGAAAACCCTAAACAACCAAAACCCTAACCCAAGGAGATGTAATACCAAGAGTTTGTGGCCCCCGTTGGGGTGAGTTGGACAACCAACTTCCCGGGGTCACGAATTGGCCATATTATTTCTATTTGACCCACATGATAGCCCGTTGGAAAGATCTCTTCGAGGACTGCGATGAAAAAGATGATTTTAGACAGAAAATCACTGGCAGTAGATTTCCCAAAAAACGTCGTTTAGGGCCTCAAAACAGCTCCAGAAGTTTAGGACCCAAAAAACTGCTAAAAATAGTAAACTATGCTATAATTAAGGAAACTGAAAAAAACTGAAAGAAACACTGGTGGGGCTCCAAGTGGAATTAGTGGGTGGCCAGCAATATCCACCTGGATAACTAGTAGATAGATATATATGATGAAACATTGTAAAAGGAGGTTCTATGTACATTTAATAAAGTAATGACCAAATTCTAAGATCCTTAAGGGTACCAATAATGAAGGTTATTCCAATTTTTCATAAAAAAACAATTTATTGTAAATTTGAAATACATGGCGTCCATTCCATTCCTTTGTATAGAATGATAACATTGTTGAGAATGAAATAAATATTGAGGAAACTAGTGTTCTTTGAACTAATACTTTTAACAAAATATGGTTTATATGGAAAGCCAACATTTTGGATAGGGTTTTGAATAAAGCATTTTTCATAGTGATTTGAGGTGATTAGCTTCAAGTCCACAAGATTTGAGATAGACATAATAAAATCGTTGTTTATATATCATCCCAATGATTTATTTTGTATAGCTTTCGTATATACTTTTAAAAGATTGGGACCAACAAAATCCCATATAGCCTTATATAATTCATGAGAATAACCACCGAGGCTCAATATATTTCCATCATCCATATCCATCAAGGCTATTATCAACTCGTCCAATGTCAACCTTGACTGAGATAGATGTCAATGTTCCAACAGTGGCTATCAAGATATAATGTCAATACAAGTCTTCATGTCAACTCTACATCCTTCAATCATTCCTTGAGATTGGAATAATTTTTAATAATAGATGAAAATTCTTTCTCAGTGTCTTCCTAGTCGGTTAGGTTCCCAATAATAATTTTGAGAAATTGTATTCTTTCCATCATTCGTTTAGTAGCTAATGGAACTTTGAATAAGACCTCTATAGACATGCTTCATAGTTTAATCCAATGAATACTAATGTGAATTTGCACCCCTAAAGTTTAATATAATTATTCCAATTTTAAGAAATATCTTAGGTTAGCTACTTCAAATTGATTTTACACATTGTAAGTGAAAATATGTAATTACTGCAATTTCAATCCAACTCATATTTTTCTTCCTTGCATTGCATTCTCTTGAAAATGATGAGTATCATCCCATAGCCTTGTAAAAAAAATGACGTGATTAATAACAACACCCTACCAAGTTATCCATCCCCTTAAGACATGTAGGCCACATCATAAGGTTATAGATAGTGGTTTCACTATAGGTGATATTATTCAACTCATACATGTTAACCACAACCTCGTTTTACCAATTTCATTTTAAAGATTATCCAGGAAATAGAAGACACACTAGATGGTGGTTAGAAAGGACTAATGCTCCCAATCTAAATGGGTTGTCTCAATTATAATAGAAAAAAAAAAGACATTTTGTTAGCATTTATGATTAGGTTGATCCATTCAACACCTTTATGTTACCTTTCTAAATGTTATATCATGTGAACCAAATCCTAGAAGAGCCTTGGTAACAAAATTTGTTAGGGTTGCCCAAAAGAGTCTCGATAACTAAATTTGTTAGGCTTGTATGACCATGGTTAAAACTTTAGACCATTCTAGGTCACTTTCTCCTCCAATGGCATTTTCATGAAGAGTAAACCTTCCCTATATTCTTAGGTTTCAACATTATTAAAATTACCAAACAATATCGAAGTGGCCTATAAGATCTTATAGAACCTTTCTTACGATTTTTAATATTGAGAAGGGTGTTATTTTTTAAGATATTTCCTCAATCTAAATTTTGTATTTTATTTATATTTTCACTAAAACTATATGATTTTAAGCTATGAACATGATATAATGAATGATGAGGAATTAGATATATTGGTGCTACAAATGTACTACTTGTTTACTCCTCCATGAACTTGTTTATTTCGGTTTTCCCTTACAATAATTAATAGGAACATATTTATTATTTTTTTCCTTTAGTGTTATGGTTAAATATTTAAAATGTAAATAATATTTTTTTTTAAATCATAAGTAAGAGAATTTGGCAGCATAATATCTCCTCTTTAGTATTCAAACATATAAGTGGAAGCATAGTAAAATCCTAAAGAAAAATGCAACTTTCTTGGTTTGAATTAGGTCAATTATTATGGAGTCTAGCTGGTAATAAAATGCATATGAATCTTTCTTTCAAAAACTTTCCTAGAGTGGAACAACAATCCTCCCTACGAAATTGAATCTTATCCAACTTCGTAGCTCTATGAAATGACATTAGTTTCGTTACAATTTATGTTAAGGTTCCAAGAACAACAATGCACAATGGATATTTTAAATATATTTTCACAAATACTTATGTCTTCCAAGAAATCCAAAACTTAATAATTTTTCCCAAATTCTTTAAGCAAAGATCCAACATCTAAAAACCCCTCAAAATTTCTTTCTCCTACCTATTTATAAATTCCACATACACATTCCGTAGAAAATATTTGCTCCTATGATGAGAATAGAATATGTCGGAATTTATAAACTATATTCTCCAATACTTAGTTTAATGTTGTGGCATATCCATACAAAATCAATACCCCCCACCCCAAATAGCAACCAAAACCTAAAAATTTGTCACTAAATACACTAAAAAATGAACTGATTTGTTAATATTTTTATCATTGAAATTATGGGTACTATCTCTGTCAATATGCATTATGGTCATTTTCTACTTAATTTATCCTACAATACTAAGGGTTTGAGGTGTTGAGAAGCCTACTAATGCTTGACTAAATATTTCACATTTATATAAATCATTGTTGTGCATAATTTTGGCATTTATTTTTTTCTCTTTTAAGTTCGCAATTTCTTCTTCTTCCCTTTGTGTAGATTCCTCAATTTCCTTTTTATCATTATTTTCCAAGGTGAAAAGTTTTCTTTCCTGTAATTTATGCACTTTTAACCATTTGTTGTTCCAACCAAAGCATAGTATTTTCACACTTCTTTCCTCCATTTAGTTTTGTGATATTTGAGTAGGTTTAGGTAGGGTTGTCTTATGAACCACAAAATGATCTCTACTTCCTACATAGGTTACATTTTCATAATTGTGTATAGCCCTATTCTTGGCTTGAATATAAAAAATAGAATTTATTAGTTTCCATAATGCACACAAGATGTTTAAAAAAAACTCACGTTTAATGTGAAATTTTCATCCAATTGTGTAAGCTTCCAACAAATTGTTGGATTCACAATTATACTAAGGGGGATGAATCGATATAATATAATTTTTACTTATTTGAACATTCAAGCACCATAAAACCTCAATATTATGAGTAGAACATGAAACACAATATATATGTGGAAACCCTTGCAGGAGAAAACCACAAAACATCTTTAAATAATGGTTTTTTGTAGTCACCAATTTATCGGAGACTAAAAACCCTCTAAAATGTGCTTTATAATATTTTCTTGTGGTATACTCTACCTTTTTGCATTTTTGTATCCATCTCATCATTTTGCTTTGAATTAGGTGCTTCCTTCAAATACAGACTTCTAAAACTATATTCTTTGTTAACTTCCTATGTTCAGTGATTTCTCATTAAAAATAATGCACTTACCCAATGTAATACAATATGATTTGGTGCTTCCTTTAACCCATATTCATACCTATGATTTAATATCATACACATTTACATTTTAGTTCTTCCTTTAACTGAACTACTGAACTTACGTGTCTGGATGAAACTGCATTATAGCTAGGTGCTTCTTTCAAGCCACCTTTTAGGACTCAAATTTTATAAACCAAGCACTTTGTCACATATGTAATAATGATGCAACCCAAATACTTAAATCAATCTCAACATGTGTCCATGTTGTGCTCGAGTGTTTACAACACCAATGCAACACATTTGTGATGATTTTATATATATATGCAATCCCTTCAGTCCAACTTAAAAATCTTAGCACACATGTTCCTTATCACTATAACACATTCCCATATAACAAGTCTAGGTGATATCGTATTGATAACTTGGTGGAATCCCAAAAATTCATTAACACCTAAACCACTCATAAAACCTATCTTTTTTGACCCTTTGGATAGGAACCTTTTCCATTAGATATTGATAATTGTTTTGGTAATTGGGACCTTTAGTTGATAGATATCGGGTGCTTGAGAGTTGAACCTTATATAAAAATATCAAGAAACACCAAAAATTAATTAATAGTGAAAAACCTTGCAAAACTCAGACTTCTTGAGTATGGACAACAAGAAATATCATTATCAAATCTCATCAAAATTTCTATCTATTGATAGAAATTGGGCACTAGGATGTCTAAATATCGACATATTTCAGTGTACATGATTTATTGATTTTCCCAATATCTTATATGTTGAGAAAATTAACCACTTGGAGCTACATGGAGGCACCTTAGTGACTGGGCATTGTAACTAGGAATTGAACTATATCAAGATATCAATGAATCCAAAGTAAAGTGTGATTTTTAATCTAAATGTTGATATGGTAGTTTACTAATATGTCTAGGGCCTTGAACCTGGTGATCACCAATATTGCAGCAAGATTGTTGCAACTCTTAGGCTGCCAAGTTTACTTTTATCAACCCGGTAGTTCGTAACAAACATGGAAGCGTCAGTGCTGTATGCACAAGTACTAGTTCTCACTGCAGGTTGTCACTTGGCCAGCCTGCGCGAGATCACTAGGAGCTCAAGCCAACTTCTATAGATCTCAAAAGAAACTCTATGTGTGATGCAAGAAAGAAATATTACTCTACAGAAGCTACTCTAATTGTAGAAAGGAAAGAGATTGGAATGTAAAGCAAGACCTAGTAAACCCTAATTAACATGCTAATTATACTTTTTCCAAAAACACTATGAAAGCCATGAAAGCAATGCCATTACATACTCAAGAAATCAAACAACATCTACCCATGCTATTTCTGGAAGTAAATAAGAAAAAAACATATTTTTGGATTTTTATGTGTTTTTATGTGAATTTGACATGCATCTAATTTATTGTGTGTGAGTGTGGAAGCAAACAAGTGGCGTTAGAGGGTGGTTTTGGAGATTGGGAGGATGTAGGATGGTGTGGATGCGTCCTAGGAGGTCTTAGGTAGCATTCTGGAGGCTTTTCCCACACTTAGCCTTCAAAAGAAAGCCTATAGGAAAAACTACAGGAGGCCTACAGGAGGAGGCAGAGAGAAATTTTCACTATTTTGAGGGTGAGAGAGTGGGTGGAAAAGGTGAATGAAGGTTGGGGTGAAGTTTTAGGGTGCCTAAGGTCTACCATGAACCACCAGGGGAGAGAAAAATGATTGGGTTTGCTCAAGGAGATGGGAAGAAGTTCTATGAAAAATGAAGGAAACTAAGGTAGAATTGAGGTGAGGTTTGGGAGACTTGTAGGGTTTTGAATAGATGGAGGGTGTGATTGTTGATAAGCTGGCCTACTGCTGGAAGAGATCTGCTGCATAAAACTGACACTCAACCAAGAATATCAAGCAAACAATGAAATGAGTGCATCTAGAAAAAAATAGATTTTTGCATTAAAATGGTCTAAACTATAATGTATGAGAGGAAATGCTGATAAATGTTGCAAGAAAGAAAAGCATGAAAGAGGAATATTGCAAATCAGGAAGTGAGCATGATAAAGGAGATCTAAAGCAAAGAAAAAATGGACTATTAACCTACTAAAGAGCTACAAACACTAGAAGTCCTATGAATGAGGAAAATCTGTTTTTTTGGGGAAAAAAGAGAGTCTTTGACTTGAATCCTGGTCCCAGAGGGAGGAAGAGAGGCCAAGGCACTATTGCTAGCCTTTTGAATATTTTCTGATCGCTGCTTAACTTGCTATAGAAAGCACAAATGGAAGCAAATTACTAAATCATCAAAAGCAACCTATTCGTAACCATAAGTAATTACATCTGACAACAAATTAATCTACAAACCGTAGTAAAGCATACAAATACATGTAAAGAGAATCTTGGATACTTGGATTGGGCCCTAACCCAAGAGCTTCAACCCTTCTGAGGTAGCTTAGTGCTAGATCAAAAAGGATTCCATCTTCATTATCAAAACAATAGCAAGATTACATGAAACTGTCACAAAATAATAAGCTCGAAATTTGAGCAGAGTTTACATAAGCGAAAAAAATCTGACCCTAGTGAGGCTCGAGGCCTCTCTACTTATACATCTGAAGCTACCAACATATTCCTTAAAATTATTGAGGCTTGGCTCCCAAAACTCGAGATAACTATCAATAATCCTCCACTTTCTCGGCTGCCTTCTAGTCATGATTTGGTTGCTTGTACTCCGAGCTGAGTGAAGGGGAATCAAAGTGAGGAGTAATAAATGAGGGGGATTCCCTCCCATAAGTCCTCTCTTCTACCTACTTCGAGTTATTTCTGCAACTTGACCAATGGATCCTTGACTTTGACCTTGAAATCCATCAATAATCTGCATTAAATACATGTTAGACCACATGGCATCATAACTAACTCAACTCACCCTATAAGCATAAAAATAATCATAAAATCCTATAGTAAACTAAGAGAATGGTTGATTTGACTAGGTTAGGAGGTAAAATGAGCCCATATAATTACCCATTTATGAGGCTCATCAGAACCTTTGAAGCTACAACTAAGTGTTACACAATATTTTGTCACACTTCCCATCCCATATCCTAAAGTGCCAAAATGATGAAAACTATCAGTGGATTCACCATGAATTAACTAATACAAAAGAATCCCTGAAAAAGATAAGAAACATTGCCCTAGGAGAGTTCTAAGGAAGCTTTCCTAGAAACCTAGTTTTCAAGATTAGCGCTTGTTGCACCACATGTGACCCATTCTGGTGGCTTGTTGTAGCATATTGACCTAGGGTTGCCAACGCAACTTTTTATAGAAAAAACCACGTTTAACATCTTATGGAATTTATTCCTAAAGTGGAGGATAAGATTTTCTTACTAGAATCCTCGAGAATGTAAATAAGGATACATGTGAATAAGGATTAGAGAAAGATCTCCCATTCTTGGTCCTTGATCCTACTCTCATGGATCTTCCCCTTGAATTGTGAAACCTATCCCTCCTTTTATGGATCACTAACTCCCTCGCCTTCCCTATAAATTAGATCCTTAATATCCACAACTAGTTGGTTATTTCTTGGTTGCATTCCTATGCTGAAACTATGCCTAAATGCTGCCCATCTTGCTAAGGAGAAGGAGTTCTTGAAGGTATTGGCTTGGACTTGGAAACTCATCCAAAGGAGGCTTCCAACATCAAGGCTCATATGGTTGTATGCTTCCCTCATTCTCTATTACTGAATACATCATGTTTTTACTTTCCATAAGTGTGTAAAGCATTACTTATTATGTATGATATTCCTTGATTTTTCATATAGCCTATGTTAGAACGAATTATGCTATGTATGCTTGTATTTTCTTTGTTTGATGTTCCTTGCAGGAATTCATCCATGATAGCATAAAGAGGATGAACTTGGAAGCGAGAAGACCGAGGACGACATCAACGGGAATTTAGCATCAGAGTGAGGTAGGTCATCTATCTTACTTTGTATTTTGGAATATAAACTAGGAAAGTTTGCACATGTTTGTCTAGTTTGTTTCTTGATCCTCTTATAGGGCTAGAGAGATCACTTTTGTCCATAGAAGGGATTGTTTGCACAAAAAATGGCAACTCCATTGGGGAGCCCATAGCCCTTTCAACCTCCCTTTTGTGTTTGGCATATTTGATGAATCTAGCCAACTGCTTATCGATTTGTCTTTTAGATTATGTTTGGGCATGCATTTTGAGTAGTTAGTCCCTTAGAGTTTTAAGTTTGGACTTCTCTTTTAAATTATTTTTGTTTTTCCAAGTCTTTATCACCTAACATGTTTATATCCTGGAGAAGTTGCGCTACCAGTGTGATTTTTCAATAATGGTAGCGTTGAAAGCCCTATCAGCATGGGTTTTGACTATCATGGTCGTGTTGATCCTAGAAACTTGAGAAATTTTAGGGTTTTTGTCAAAAAGGTCTATTGTGTCTTGAACATTGAGGTATGCTCCTTCTGTATGCTTTGGATTTATCAGTATTTTGGCTTATTTCTTGTTGATTTTCAAAATCCATCCCATTGCTTTGAAGTAGTGGAAGTGAAGTCTGATGAGTTCTTAGGGTTTTAGGTCAATTGGGTTTACTACTTATTGCTTGTTTGTGTGAAAGCAGTATTGATTTTTCTGTTGATTAAGCATTATTTGTTCTTTTGTAAATAAAGAAACAACATTTGCATTTGTTTTATATTTATCGCAAGATTTACTTTTCAGAATTGCATTACGTTAAATTGCGTTAAAAAGTCATTTTTTGGATTCTAATTGAGAATAGATTACATTTCTTGATTCTAAAAGCCGAAAGAAGTGTATTCTTATTCATTCAAAAAGAAAAGTGAAAATATTCATTTATGTGCATTTGAATTTAATTTCATTTTACATCAGTGAGTTCATTGAAAATAAAGTGAACAATTCATGTAGTAGCATGTTGATGAATTGGACCTCATTTTACTTTTGTTGGGTGCATTGAAATAGTGAAAGTGAAAGCTCTAGTTAGGATAAATTTGTTTGTTGCATACTTGGTTTTTGTATCAGTGTGTGAACCTCTTCCCTATGTTAGATATATTTCATTGAATTGAAAAGAATCATCTTTTCATGCTACTTGCATCATAAGTGTTCAGGTGACATCGATATTTGAGACTTAAAACTAAAACTTAATTAAATATCAACTTAAAATTTACCTCAATTAACTTAAGGAGAATTTGTCATTAACGAAAAAAATTAGAGGTCTAGGCGAGAGACATGTTTTGGTGTCGGTAAATGTAGGATTTGTCATTATTTGCTAGCATTCTATCGCCGGGGTGAAATCTCGTTCCACGTCTGAACGTGTATAGGACCATTCTCTAGTACTTTCGAGTATATCGAAGGCACTCCACAGATGGTAAGTATATGGGAATGTGCTCATTGAATGGTTATGCGTTAAACAACACTACTAGGGATTGCACTCCCACGTACCATCACATATATTTTAGAAGTTCCCTATAGGTTGTTATGTAGCCACAAGTAACAGAGTCTTTTACCTTGTATACCATGATACATCGAACAAAACATTCAGGGAGATTGGCTATCATACTTTAAGTACTTGGTTCCTTCAAGGTGTATATTGTAGGTCATGGTTTCTTGGTAAACCCTCATGCATAATTTTACCCCTTTTTGATTTATTTCTTTCTTGATAATACAATCAATCAACCACAAAATCACCAAATACCCGTGAAACGAAAACCTCGTTTTGTCCTCAAACTTTAATGGTTAATTGTAAAATTGGATTTAAGCCCAAAGAATTCACCAACACACATTTTTGATTCATTTTCTGAAAATACATCGTGGCAAAACCATTAAGAGTCTCAAACGAGACCTCAGATATCTATGGAGATATCAATGCACCCGATTCACATAGAGTTGTAGGTTCTGATACTGTTGAGCTTGAATCCATTGAAAAATAAGGATTTGAACTTGTTCTTGTCCTAAGCATCCAACCCCTTGTTTCTTGACCACCTCGAGAGTCGGTAGGCTCCTTCGAAGACTCTCCTCTAGCTAGACCTCAACCTATTTCATATTTCTTGATTTTTCCTCCTAATCCACTCTTTGAATCATATTCTCTAGTGTATTTATCTCCTCCACATTTGTATAGTCTGTTTGATAGTCCCAATCTACCTTTGAGTCCTTCTCCTAGAATGACTCAGGTTCACAACCAAGAATTGTTCCCAATCATGGCAATAGAAGGTGATAATCCACCTGTAGGGTCAACACCCGAAGGTATTCGAGTGGAAACTTTTGGAACTCACATTCCCAGTACGAAGATTAATCCTTTGTCACTTCTTCCTCTTGAAGGATTTCCTTATGTTTTTGCTCCCTACATGAGGACGAGGCCAAGTACACCCCTTACTTATAGTAAACCCTTGGATCCATTGGGTTATAACTCTCTTGGCAATGCTTTTTCATACAATTGTAGTGCAACTTCATTGTTTCACAATCCTATTTGTTCCTCTGGTGTCACTCCTATTACCATCTCATTTTTCCGAAACATTTCAATAACTGCACAAACCCACCACCCACCTTAAAATGTCGGTGAGTGAAACTCATGTTCCTCTTAATAATTATGCTCCTCCTATTGTAGCCACAGTAACTGTAGTCCCCAATTTGAGTGAGAAGCCTAAAAATTCATCTACTCCAATGTCTAGGGGGGCAACTTCATCCCCCCTACAGACCTCCCGCTTCTAGTGGAAGTTATCTACCCCCTCCTCCCATATCGGGGGCAAGTCAACCTATTGGTGTTGTTTCTAACCCAGGTGGAACACCAATTCCATATGTATAAGGTAATTTCATAGGGACCCCTTTACATGTTTGTCAAGTCCCTTTGACTCAACCTACCTACCAACAACCTTATACTCTTGTAGGGTCTCAAGAACTCCATTCTCCTTATTAGTAGGCAGGTCCTCAAATGTAGTATGGTCCTTAAATTCAATATACTTATGGGACTAGTAATCCTCCTCTGTGGCCACAAATTCCTACTCAACCATAGTAAGGACCCTACCCACATCCACAACCACAAGTTTCCTATCCGAAGTCATAGTCGTGGCTTTCCTACTCGCAACCACAGCCGCAGGTGTCTTACCAGTAGCTACAATTTCCTACCAATCCCAACAGGGACCTTACTAGCAATAATGACAACAAGTTCCTATTCAAACCCAACAGGGACCTTACTCACAACCACAACAACATATTCCCTACCAATCCCAATAGGGACCTTACCAACAATCATTTCCATAGTCGCAATAGATGCAACAGGGATCTTACCAACAACAATATGGTTAGTTTGCTTCACAAACTCCATACGTCCAATATGGTCACTAGAATCTATATGGTCAACCACTTTATGGTCAAGCTCCATATGGTCAAGCTCCATATAGTCAAGCTCCATTTGGTCAACCTCCACATGGTCAACCTCCATATGGTCAACCTCGTTATGTTCAACCGCCTTATGGAAAAAACCAACCATAGTGGGGGTAGACCCAAACTCAAGAAGGTTGGAATACTCAGTTTGGTACATACCAGAGACCCTATACCCCATACAATCCACAACTACCATTTTTGGCAACATTGGAATTACTGGACGTATCAAGGCTTACGAATGACCGGATACTTAAATCACCCTATTGGCCTTTGGTACCAACTAAAATACCTAGTGATTGCCCCAAATTTGAAGGTAAATTTGGAGAAGACCCCAAAGCACACATTATGACTTATCACCTTTGGTGTTCCTCTAACTATTGGGTTGATGATTCTATTTGATTACATCTTTTCATCACACTTTAATGGGCGTTGCCACCAAATGGTACATCAAGCTCCCTTATGGTGCTTTCCAAAACTTCAATACTTTGGCTATGGATTTCCTCACCCAATTCTAATTGCATGTCTGGTATGAGACTGAAACCCATGTTTTAACATCTTTTCAATAAACGACTTCTACTCACATCTCTAATCATATCCATGAATGGAGGTGTAAGCGTTGTTTCATCAAATTCAATATCTTGGACCAGATTTTAACTGAATTGTTCACTAAATCATATATCTCTCCTATTTCTAAAGACATAGCCATGGGCGGTTGTGTGATTGAGGAATAAGCCATCGCTCATGCCTAGTATTTGGATTTGATTTATTCACAATCTAGCACATTATATGAACTCTTACCTGGGGCCCAATGACCTTTGACTGGCCCTAAATCTTCTAAACCCAAATAATCATCACCTATCAATGGCATCATTGGATCTATGGATCAACAGTCTATTTTTACTCTAACTACTTCTTCGAAACCTAAATCTACTCCGGTGGCTGCAACTTCCAATATTGTTGATAATCTTATGAATCCTAGTAAAGCCTCAGAGGTATACGTTTTCTAGTCTACCACAACAGATAAATCCTCAAAAGGGAAGAAGAAGGGTAAAAGAAAAGCTAAACAAGATACACCTAAAAAGGATTCCCAAAAAACATTAGTTGATGACACACCCAAACGAAAGCCTAAATATCCTTGTCTTATTTGTGATGAAGACAATTACAATAAGGATTTCCCTCGAAATGCTGAAGTAAGTTGTCTTTTGAAAGGCACTACAGGGATGCCACCTATGCTGAGGGAGCCTTTCCCATCTCAATAGATGTAATTGGTAGACCAACCCCATGATCAAACCTCTAGAAGCTCTCAAGTGTTCATGAGTGGCTTAGACAAATTTTTTGTAGCCATAAGGCCAAAATATTATCTGCCTCCTAAGAAACCTATGGTGGAGAAATATACCACTAATGTACCCTCTTCCTCCACTTTACACAGTTCTGGTCCTCTCCATATTGAGAAACCTAGCACTGACTCCATAATCTGACCACCTCCTAAAAGTGTTCCTCGGAAATCATCCTATAATATGAATGCGCGAGCTGCCCAACACTACAATAGTGTAGAAGATTTGGCTCAAGAACACTAGGCGATGTCAACCTTGGAAGTCCTTCAAACATTTCCATCACAAAAGAAGGCTTTACTATCCTCTATTGGATGAATTGGTCCCACAGATTCTAGTTTGATTACTTTTGATCTTGAAAACCATGTTCCTTGCTTGCCACCTCAACTTGCTTTTATCATACAAGTTGTTTTTAGGGGAAAGACTATCCATTAGAATCTTGTTGATGAAGGAGCCTCCACATGCATCATGTCCATATTATGTTTGAAATCCATTGGTTCCCCTCCTCTCAACTAGTCTCCAAACACTTTAGAAGCTTTCGATGGTCGAGGTTTTCACCCATATCGTATTCTCAACTTTTTACCCATTCGGTTGGAAGGAAATATGGTCAATTTAGAAGTCGAGGTTGTTAACGCTAATCTCAATTACAAGCTTCTACTTGGTTGGAGCTAGACTCATGCAATGTTTTGTGTGGTTTCCTCCCTTTTCTATGTGCTTCATTTTCCCCACCAAGGGAAAATTGTCATAGTTGATCAATTGTCTTTCTTTTCCTCTAACTCTTCAAAAAGTAATGTACCTTATGTTGGGAAAAATAAAATTCCTTATGAAAGTGTCAGATCATGTTTTTTCAAGGACCTTGCCTTAATGGGAACTTTTTCGCTTCCTCCTCCCTCCAATGTTGCCTTAATTAACATGATCTCATCTAATTATAACCCATGGATCATCCCTAGTCCTGAACAGTTCGATAATTTTGGTGATTCCATGCTGCTTAGCTCAGTTGAGAAAGCTTAAAAAACTATCCTTTTGGCTTCCACGACTGCATCTACAACTCATGATCGATTGAGATTTTCCCTAGGATTGTATCTACAAACTCCTTGTCTTAGTTCTTTTGATTCTAAAGATCCTTTGAATGAGACATTCCTTACTTATGAAAGCATTGTTGAAGTCTTGTCTCTTGAAGAAACCCCTTGGAATGATATTCATCATCGTTCCTCTTTTCTTCCTAGCATTGGATCAATTCCTACTTGTCTACGTACTTTACTTTCCCCTGAAACAACTACTCCATTTCAGACACCTATCTTGGTTCATGAGGTGTTGTCTAAAGGAAATTTGGGGAACATTTTGGCAACCATGCCCATGGAAATCTCAGTTAAACCTAGGATTGTGGAGAACATTCACATAGGGTCTTCTTGTTCTCCTAATGAGATTAAAGTCTACACAACCCTTTTCGAAGAATTTTGTGATGTCTTCGCTTGGTTTTATGAAGAGATGCCTGACATTGATCCCAGTATTATGGTGCAGGATATCCACACCTGTCCAGAAATGAAACTGTTGGCATTATGATACAGGTGTTATCCTTGATGGCAACTCACTCAGATGAAAGATCACGGTGCAGCATGTCAACAACAAAGAATTACAAATCAGACAACAGAGAATGAAGAAAGAGAGGTATACGCAGGTTCACCTTGACCAAGCTGTGTATACACACAGGTTCACTGAACACAAGTAGCATATACATACACACACACTTTTAGAGAAGGAAAAGTGTGTATATGTTGGAAAACTAAGTTTTTGGTCCAAGGTATTTGGTTCGAGGTATTGACCCTAGGTATATGGTCCAAGATATTTGTCCTAAGTGGTTTTGATCTATGGTATTGAGAAAGGCCTAAAACTATACAAGGAGGAGAAGATCATTAGGCTAAGGTGTGCAAGTATCGAATATTTGATGAAGCGTGATATCTAGTATGTAGGTTATTCGCTTATGGTGCTTTGCTTGATCTGAACCAAGGATTAACCTTAGTGGTTGATGAGGGATAAGATTTAATGATGGATCGGGATCTTAAGACTTGAAATGAATTATCATTATGTGGTTTGATCATGTATAGTCTAGATCTGAATACTGGCACATGTGTTATTCTGTAAATGTTATGATTTGGGTATAACTAAAGTCTGGAATAGCTGCCAAATTATAAATTAATATTTACAGATGTGTACACTGGTTGGATTTGATAAAAGTGCATATACACATTGGTTCGACACATGGAAGTAGCGTATACCTTATGAAGTATGTTTCAGTTTTTTCTGTTTGCTAATGTAGAGTTATGGGTTCTGATTTGGGTTCTAGTGACTATATTCTGGTGAGAGTGTTCTGAATGATTAGATTCAGTTTATGGTCATTGAGTTTTAGTGATTGGTTGATGCAGATGTACTTGATGATTGTACTATAGTTATGATGTTTTTGATGGGTCTAGTATGAAAATTGAATGAAACGTGGCCTTTAGGTTGTGGTGTTGTGTTCTAGGAGTATCTAGTCTGAAAATTCATGAAACATGGTCCCTGGTAGAAGAGTGGAGTTTTTTGTAGTCTGGCACCTACGCACTAGTAAATGTATTGGTTAGTACAAAAGCTAGTGGGTTGTAGCTCCCTTCCAGTAGTAGCTCGAGAATGAGAGAAGGTTGTAGCCTTCTGTAGGTGGGTACCTACGTACTGGTATGAGTCTGCACTAGTACAAGAATGTAAACAGATTTTCTTATTATTAAAAGAAGACAGAGACGACAACAGCAGGTGGTTTTTACCCACATTGGGTTTCCACCTTATATCTTGGTGTTCATTTGTGTTGCTTATGTGTGATGATTTATTCTGGTTTTACTACATTGTCTAATAAATCTTTGATATACTGGTTAAAGTTCAATACATGATAAATTGTTTAAATCAAAAGTTCTTTGCGTATACACTGGTTGCTTTAAGTACTGTTGTGTGTACACGCTAGTTCACTTAGCTGAGTAGCGTACATAAATCTGTTTGGGAAATTAAAATATTGATTTGATAATACTGATTCACCCCCCTCTCATTATTATTTCCAACAGAAACATGTAAGAAAATGTCTTCGTTCCATGTACCCAAGGAAGCCAACTGCCATTAAGGGTGAAGTTGAAAAATTTCTGAAAGTTAGCTTTATTTACCCTATACCACTGAAACATTAGGTTTCCAATATCATTCCAGTAACTAAAAGATAGGGAACTATACGAGTCTATGTTGACTATCGAGATATTAATCAAGCTTGTCTTAAGGATAATTTCCCTACTCCCTTTATCGACCAGATTATTGATGAATATGGGGGGAGTGAAATTTTCTCCTTTATGGATGGATTCTCTGGATATAATCAGATTAATATCCTTCCTGCTGATCAACCCAATACTGCGTTTCTCTATCCTTTGGGTCCTTTCACCTAAAAAAATATTCCTTTTGGTCTACAAATGCTAGTGAAACCCGTATTTGAGCCATGTCTTATGCTTTCCACGATATCAAAAATATCATTTAGCCATATCTTGATGATTTACCCACACATTTGCTTAAAAATCAAGACCATCCAACTCACCTTCAGGCGAATTTTCTTCGCTACTAACACTACAATATCCAGTTGAATCCTCATAAGTGTGTCTTTTGCACTGAATCATTCATCTCTTAGGCTTCGTAGTATCCAAATAAGGCATCCACATTGATCCTCTCAAAGTGGAGGCCATTGTCAATTTTCCACCTCCATCTTCCTTACATCAAGTTCAGAGTTTGCAAGGGAAGGAAAACTTTCTTTGCCACTTGTCTCAAGTTATGTTGAGCTTGCCAATGGTTTTACTCACCTCCTGAAGAAATGAGTCCCATTCATTTGGGATGACATTTCTCTGAAGTCCTTTGATGCTTTAAAGGATGCCCTCATTCGCACACATTTGTTGCATCCTCTAAATTACCATCGCAATTATCTCCTGTAATTGGCCATTGTTGACAATATCATTAGTATTGTGTTGGTTTAGAATGATGGTGATGGAAATTAGCATGCTATATGCTACTTAAACTATAATATCTTTGATTTTGAGATTTGGTATGCTCATGTAGAAAAGTTGGCATTGGAAGCAATTCATGTTGTCCAACGTTTTCGTCACTATATTCTCTTACAAAAAACTATAGTGATATTTGATTGCAACCCCATGACCTATATTTTGTCTCGTCAATTGCTTGGGGGAAAATAGTCCAAATGGATTGTCATCCTGTAGGAGTTTGACTTAGATTTCATTAAACCTACGTTGAAGAAATGAATTGTTTTTGCTGAATTAATCTGTGACCTTCCCTCTCCAAAAACGATTGTTGCATGTGATGAGTTGATTCTTGATGAATCTCTCTTTGTTATTAGTACCCATAATCCATGGTATGGAGATATCATAATATATCTCCAAACTCAAACCTTTCAATTAGAGTTATCTCACTCTGAGTGATCTCGAATCCGGTACTAGTCCCAACCCTATCGCATTATTAGGGATACCTTATACCGACTTGGTGTGGATTCAGTCCTCTGATGGTGTCTAACACATGAGGAAGCTTAAAAAGATTTGAATGAATACCACTCTGGAGCCTGTGGTGATCATATGTTAGGATATGCCACTACTTAAAAGCTCCTTCGTGCTAATTATTTTATGGCCCTCTATTTTCAAATATTGCATTCTTGCTTTCCAAAAGTTTCATGCTTGCCAGATCTAAAATTGTAAACAACAAACTCCACCTACTCCTTTACACCTAGTTATCACTGTTGGCCCATTTTCTACATGGACCATTTATTTTATGACTTGTAACCCTCACTCAGCTAGGGGGCATGGATACATCATCGTTGTTGTTGAATATTTCACAAAATGGGACAAGGCAATGCCTATCTACAATTCTGATGGTGAAACTATGGCTTTGTTTCTATTCAACCATGTCATAGCTTGGTTTGGTGTACTACAAGCCATACTCATCGACCATGGCTCCCATTTCTGAAATCACATGATCATAGAACTTACTGCTCAGTTGGGCTTGCGTCACGATAACTCAACTCCGTATTACCCACAGGCCAATGACCAAGTTGAATTTGTTCACAAATTTTTGGTCACAATTCTTACACGAAATATTGTGATGCATAAAAAGAACTGGCATCTCATGCTTTTTTCGACATTATGGGCATATCGAACCAATACGAAAATAGTGACCAAACTCACACCTTTTGAATTGGTTTATGATCTGGAAGCTACCCAACCTATCGAGTGTGAAATCCCATCATTAAAACTAGATGTTGAATTACTCCCTCATACTTCACTTGAGGAAGAAGGGTTACTTTATTGAGAATGTCTTGACGAGACTCGTCGAATTGATGCATTACTAACTGAGCCTCAGAAAAAATGAGTTGAAATTTAGTATGAAAAAATTGCGACCCCTCATGCATATGAAAAAGGTGACTTAGTCTTGATATATGATCAAGCAAATGACAAATTAGGGGATGGGAAATTCAAACCTATGTGGCATGGACCCTATATTCTTAAAGGTGTATTACAAAAGAGTGCATAAAATTTAGTTGAATATGATGGAAATCAATTGTTTGAGCCCTATAATGGGCTCTACATCAAAAAATATTATGCCTAGTTTTTTCATCGATACCTTGTACATTAGTGTGTGTTTCGTTAGTGTGCAATTTTTGGTGTGAGTGTTTTCATTTTTCCCAACATTTTTCCCTTACTTACCGTGTGTTCCACTTGGTTTATAGATGTCGACAAACCTTCTTCCTCATGTTGCTTTCACTAATGGTGCTTGTCATAGTACACAAAATCTCTCTTCTGCCGTGTGGGCAGTCTATGATCCCAATGGTGATTTAGTGAGTTTACAGGGCATATGTCTACGTCGTACAACTAACAATATTTCTAAATATAGTCCATTTGTCAAACTATTATTAGAAGCTATTTCTCTTTGTATTAGGGCATTAGTTTTTAAACTTGACTCACAACTCATTGTATTACAAATAAACATGCATTATTCCGTCAAAAACCCTAATATTTTAAGGATGTACTTACGTGTTCATCTCTTGGAAATAAATTTTGAATACATTACGTATTAACATATTCCAATACATCTATATACATTAAAAGACACATTGGGAAATCATGTTTTAAATAGACATTTGCAACACGCGTAAAGAGAAAAGCATCACATACTAAGAACAACAGATACAATAGGTAAAACATGTATGTATATATATACATAGAGTTTGAAAAATTTCTATTACATCAAAAAATGAAAATCTGTGTTTTGAGACACATGGCTTCTCAAGACTACACAAGTGCAGAAAATGAAAAATAGAGATATGGCTATCCTCTGTCATGGTGCTCATGGTAGCACAAAATGAATTTGATAACTCGGTTCAATCACTGATGCAGTCTGGATGATACCCCTATGGTATGCCTCTGATATCGCATTGGAACCTCATCAATAGTCGCACACTCTGGAATGCCTCTTGTCAAAGCTTTCAGGTTGTGTTCCACCTCTACTATGGGATTAGCTCCCCCCTCATAGGGTGCATCCTCAATATTTCATGCCACCCTCTTAGCTATTTGATAAACCCCTAGAGGTCTCTCTGGTCCAACTTTTGCAAAGATCATAAGTCTCAATCTTAGTTCACATAAAATAAAAACATCAAAAAACTTGAAAAAACTTAAAAAATATATTTTTACTTGAATCAATCCGATGTGTGCTAGGTGGAAGTGGGAGGTCAGGATCTCCCTGGAAATATGTACCGGCATAAGCGCAATCATTTACCATGATGAGCTGCTGTCACAGCCATACAAACAATGCTGGGGAAAAGACATTTGCTGACCACCTCCATGCTAAGGCATTTGCTTACCCCACCTCAAAAGTCGTGGATCCCTGGGTCCTAGAGCCTCTACCTCTACCCACTAATACCTGAATAATGGTACACATTCTAGGAAGAACGTCACTAAGATCGACCCATAGCCAAATTGTTTTAATATTCTTGTCTTGCATTTAGTGAGTTGGTCTTTCATGTTGACCAATAACCCTTCACACCAGTTAAATATTGTGGGACTAAGACAATCTATTGCATGTTGGAAGTTAGACTTGGATGCTTCACGCACAACCTAAGTTCCAGCTATTCTAGCCATTGTATGAAGAACCATTCTCAATGGGATATTTGTGATAGATTTTATATCTATTTTCCGTCTCTTTTTTTTTCGAGAGGATGGGAAATGTATCTCTATCAACATATATGTACTCTCTTCGCTAGTACAAGAACTAGACAAACAAATTCGTTATCCCCTTCTAGACAAACCTATGATGAAATAGAAGTTTGAAATATCTATCTCGAGTTCTTGGTCTCTTATGATAAACAGTTGGTGATCTACATCCCAACATCCAACCAAATGTTGCAATAGTTCCATTTGGGTCCTAATATTAGGGATGCAAACGAATTTGAGTATTGCACATGCTTGAAGAGCCTCTATGCAATTTGGATCTTGGGTTGCTTCATGGTCATTTTCTTCATGACCTCTTACCTTCCATTCAATCACCATTTTTTTAGTGAAAAACCTGTGAAACATCCATCAGCAGAGTTTTTATTAGCTTCTATGGAAGAAAATTTGAAAACCAATAATCAATCTTGGAGGTTTTTGAAAAACATTTATGCCACGGAACGAGCATGCATGTTTGCAAACTTTCCTGCACTTCCAGTGCATTGGAGTCATTGATCTCAGGGAGAGTAGCACGAGTCTGATGGGTAAAACTTGCGTTGATCACCCTCAACATAAAAACATTATGAGCCCTACTTACCACCTACTCTATGGATGAAATAACTTAAACACATAATCAAAATTTAGATGAAGGACATATCTCTTACTTGCAACAAATGGATCATCGAACTTCCATGGATCAGTCACACATGTCACCTAAAGATCGGGGGAAATTAGGGTAAAAAGTGCTCTCCAAATTACCAAATGTCAAATGGTAAATTTTTTATACTTTTTGGGTTTATATAAACTTTTTAAAATATTTTTATGATTTAGGGAACATGTTTACTTATATTTTAATATTTTTATCGAAGCAAGTAACATGTGTTCACTTGTGCAGCGACATGTCATAGATAAACGGTGACAGTGATTGATTTTTGACTGAACTAGTGAGTTTTATTTTATCACTTTTTCAGGCTTGTAAAAAATAAATGAAAATGGAACCTCCCATAGAGTCATGTTTTGGCTTTTTTCTAACTCTCTAAATATGAATTAATTGTTGAGTACTCGCCATTTCGAACTCATTAAAATAAATAAGTGAGGTCTACTCAGTATAAGTTTAACCATTTTCTAGACTGAATGTCCTCTAAATTAGACATAAATTAAGGCCCATTCTTCTAAATCAAACATAAATTAAGGCCCATATGACCATCCTTCAGCACATTAAACCTCTCTTTTTTCATTAGATAATGTATTTTTAACTTTAATATGTTCATTAGGAAGATTTATGAGTAATTTCATATTTGTGCCTAATATTAGTTATTTTTGTGGAATATTATGAGAATATTGGGTAGATTATGAAGATTTGGAGGAGGAGATAATTTAAGGACTTTCTCCCTACTATAGTAGGATCAATATTAAATAATAAATCAACAATATATTATGGAATTATGGCACATATTGTGGAACTCCAATGATTGAGAAAATCTAGGAATGTGTTCCTTGGCATTTAATGCACATTCCTAGTATTGGGGACGAGATCCACTAATCAAGGGGTTTTGGTGGGGAAAGCTTCCTCCTTTCATGAGGAATGGTTCCTAATCATTTATTATAAGTACCAAGTCGAATTTTCCTCTAGGGGTGGATTTTTATTAGTCTTCTTGTGGAGAGAACTCGTATTTTTGCAGCTCCATTGTATTTTCTTGTAGGGATGTAATTGTATTGATGAAAATAATGAACATTGGTGTCATGTTCAATTTCTAAGTCTTGGTATCCTCCATATTAATCTGAGTTTCCCTAGGCTTGGCCATCCTAAGACCCTCAGAGCCCTTTTGTATCATTTTCTTTTCTTCTTGTCACTTCTTATTCACATGCATCTCTTGTTCTTGTTTCTTTCTATTTCTGCATTTAGTATTGATGATTTCTTGTTGTAGGATTAGGTTAAATGGTTGATGAAAGTTATTTGTAGGATAAAAAATTGGAAAATATTTGGAAGGTCATAGTAATCATTGAGCTACTTGGATTAGTTTTCTTATTCCCAAATCTAGATTTCTGGAACTCCTTTGTGGGAAAGAATAATAAATTTCTATTATTTTTTAGAGCATGCAAATGAGCTTCA
>APFE031060584.1:1546-15072 GCA_000404065.3 Pinus taeda | reverse complement strand
ACTACCCCATTGCATTTTTACTTGATTAGGTTAGGCATTTTATATATTTACTAGCTCACTAGTTCTCGAATTTCTGGATTTTAGACTAGTAATTTTCTGTTATTTAATAAATCTTTCGTAGCATTTTAATCCAAGTGTTCAAATATTTAACATACTTACCTCGAAGTCCTTTGAGGAAGCATTGTTTTGCCTTGTTATAACTAACTGAAGTATGTACCGTGAACTCGGCGATAAATCCCCCTATAATTTGATCGAGGTAGTGATCCACAGCGCGCGCGATATTATCTTCTAATGCTTCTAGTCTATGCACCAACTCTAGAGTCCACACAATACGCTTGTCAAGCCTACACCTTCCTTGACTGTTTGCTAGCTTCGCAATCCACTCGTACAACTCAGAGGGGAAGGATGTAAAGAAAATTTCATGGATTTCCTTATATAAGTAGAAATCTAACCACTCTTCCTTCTATACTCACAGATTCCTATTTTCCTGCGCTACGAACTTGTGAATCTTCCTGTCCAACCACTCTTCAATTCCTTTCTTTTTCGGATTCTAGTGATACAACATCAAACATCTCTTATGTAGATCCCGGTCCCAGTAATGGAACCATTTGTTGGCTTATTGGGGCCTGACCCAGGTTCAGAGTTAAGTTAGCCAAACAAATCCCGATACTACTGGCCCCTTCGGCAATAGTCCGTAGAGCGCGGACTAAGGTCTCACCTGAAGTAGTATGGGACAATGCTAGAACTAGATTTCTGCACCTTGGAGATGTATGATGAGTTCAAGTGATCCACAGTTCGTCCTTGTGTGCAGGTTTCTTCATGGACTTTCCTGTACTTCGTACCCTGAGATGTTGCATTCGTGCAACCCTACTCAAGGGCTGAATGCTATGCTTCTGCATTATTACCGAAGACTTTACTAGTATTCCAATGTTAATTGATTATCTTGGCCTACTTGCATGCTTTAAGTTATACTTAACAACATAAATCATTCATACAGGTTCTTGCAGTAAATAAATAGTATAATTGAAAATTATACCAAACATGCATTAACCCAAGAATAGATACATAGAATTATGATAAAATTTGTCTTTATTAATTCCTTCCTTGGTTACAGACTCGAATCCACCCTGCGCACTTAGCTGCAGAGGTCTGCACACTCAACTACGGAGTACTAGGCCTTTGCGCACTCAGCTGCAGAGCCTTCTCCTACTCTAGGACCCAAAGACACACTTCACTTCGCTGCTTGGACTCTCTTCCTATCTTCCTATTTCTTCCATTCTTCATTATTTTTTACACTTAGAGCCTCACTCTATTTAAACAATCTCATGGTCTACGGACCATGGGTAGGCCAACATTACATTACAAAACTAGGGCAGACAACCGTGTGGCTCTATTATATTTTTGCGCCCTACGCCCATAGTTCGCAGAGCTTTACAACAAAATTGGGTCAAGACTTGGGTTTTGAGCCCCAAAACATGCCTTGGGGGGATTTGATGCCCAACAAAAGGAATGCACAATTTTCTACTGAGGGAAATATATTTTAATTCGTTCCCTAGATACGGTGCCAAAAGATGTTATTGCTCTTAGAGAAAACCCTCGAGTTGAGGAGAAGGGTCAGTTCCTAGGACATATCTTAGAGTATCTCAAGGATAGATCTATTCTACTCAAAAATAATATTTAAACTTATGAAAACTGGTCCGATGAACCTACTCAAAAGGATATTCAGTATACATATAAATAGTATATCATTTAATGCAGAAGTGTCCTTAGACACGTAATTTTATTAATAAGAAAATAAATTGCATCTAGAATTTTGCAAGAGTTTACAACTAAACAACAAAACACTCTTGCAATGAGCTATTTATAAGCTCAATGACCTAACTACCTCTAATTATGGATCACTTATAAAATAACAAGTGTCCATTTACAATAAAAGCGATTTAAACAACTTACTAACAATTCTCCTAAATTAGAGCCTAAGATATGACACATTTGTAGAGTCATATCTTTTCACAACAATATTCTAATTCTAAATGTATACATTTAATAATTAAATATTATAGATTAACAATTATTAATTTAAAATATTAAATTAATAATTATTTTATTTTTGGATCATCTGACATCATTCACAACAGTAAATGTTTAGAACTGGTGGCCTACACACAGAGAATTCAACTTGATTGGTCATTGTAGTAAAGGTTGAAAGAAGAAATATAAGGAAGAAACCCAGTGTAGAGGGATGGAAAAGCACAAAATCCCAGTATAATCTTGGAAAGATGAAGGAAATGAGGTGAAACATTTATGGTGTGTTTTAAGGATTTCAACTCAATATCTCACAGGTACTATCTATTATATCCTAACATAGGTAAATATGAAATCTCATAAGTACCATCTACTATCACATATAATAGGTAAATCTGCATTCTCACAGGTACCATCTACTACAACATAAGTAAATATGTGATTTAAGAGTGAATATAGTAGCTACAATTAAACAATTTCTAAAGAAGAAAAATGCACATGAAGTGACACACAGAGGTAGAACACATACTACATATACCAATTCTTGGAATCACCAAAAACTTCTTCAATAATATTCAAGAATGAAATACATCTCACAAGACCAAACTTGTGAAAATCGCAAAACAATTACAGCCTTTGGAATAGGAAAATCGATCCATGGGAACTAGAAAATCTAGAAGTCCTACTAATGAGTCTTTCTTCCATTTTTATAGGGAGAACCAAAATAAGAAAAACTTACAAAAATGTCTTTGAATACTACTATTGTCTGAACTAAACAATTGCCCGAGAATGTCACTAACCTAACTGTCCTAATGATTACAAAAAAATTGAATCATTTCTTGAAAATAAAATATTAACAAAATTGTAGAAATGGCACGAATATGCCATGATTTCCATAAAAAAATATATCCGTTGTTGATTCCTTTGATCTCCTAAGGTGGACTCAATCTCCATTATCTTGGTTCATGGAGGGTTGATGATCTAGCCACACCTCTACCATTGTATTCCTCTCCATGGTTACCTACCAATTCACCTGTTGTTTTCTCCCTTAACTACTTAAATTAACCCTTTTTTGGATTTTTCCCTTCTTCTATGGTGTTTTCTTTCACCCATTGGGATTCAAATCCATGGTGGGTAGACATGATTTGGTGTGGTGGCATTAGATTTTATTTATATTGGTTGATGGCTAAACGGGGTCCAGCACAGGATGGGTAACATAGGAACACCATAGAAACAAATGAAAATTTGAACACTAATGGCAAGCGGGTGGTGACTATATGGGAAGGTAGTATGATGGCTTGATGCATGGATGGGAGACATGTGGGGCCATGGGATTGGATTGGAAGTGTAGAAGGGAAGGCCCTTGAACCTATAAAGAATCACGCTCAATTGATGAACACATCATTGTGTTGTCGTGTTGGTGGTGCATGTGGTCCCCCTACTCTGGCGAGGTGAATAGTCAATGTTGGGAGTGAGGCTTAACCCCCTCAAAATCAATCCTGACCATAGATTTATTATTTTCTCCTGGTGATTTTGAATTTTCAAGGGCTAGTGTTGGCCTATCTATCATGGTAGTCTACCCCTGAAGTGTCTTCTAGTACCTGTCAGCCTTATTGTTGATGGTAATCTACTTGCTGTTTTCATGTTTGTTAGTTATTTCCATTCAATGAGGAGGTAGACCCATTATTCTTAACCTTTGCCTATTTTCCACCATAGGACCAGTCTCCATGACCATGGCCTAAGATATTGGGAACTTAGCCCTTTTGAGCCCTACGCGAGCCCTTTTATTTTGTTAACATCTCAGCATTGTTGGTCACACCTCCATGCTAGGTGACCAAAGTCCAACCCTAAAGGCCAGAGCTTCCCTATCCTGAATTTTATGTTTAATTGTAATTATTTAATGGTTATAGGATTCTAGAATCTAGGCCCTTATTATTGTTGCACTCCTAGTCTCAATTATTCCATTAGAACTCGTGCTTGGTGCTAAGGCCAGAGCCCCCTTTAACTCGACGCATCCCCTTTGTGTCATAAGCTAATCTTCTGAGATCCACCTGATAGGATAAGTTGGACAGTAGAGTCTGTCTAGCCCTCTGTTTATTTCCTTTTGTTCTCTCCATTTCCACCGTGTCTTGGTACTCTACAACCAAATTCTTAACATTGTACACTCCTAACATTTTGTCGTGGTAACTTTGTCTAGTGGACCTTGATGGGCGTCTAAATTAGACATAAATTAAGGCCCATGCCTCCAAACTAAACATAAATTAAGGCCCATCTGACCATACTTCAGCACATTAAACCTCTTTTTTTTTAACTTTAATATGTTCATTATGAAGGTTTATCAATAATTGCATATTTGTGCCTAAAATTATTTATTTTTGTGGAATATTGTGAGAATATTGGGCAGATTATGAATATTTGGAGGAGGAGATAATTAGGGACATTATCCCTACTATAGGAGTATCAATATTAAATAATAAATCAACAAGATATTATGGAATTATGGCAGAGATTGTAGAGCTCCAATGGTTGAGAAAATCTAGGAATGTGTTCCCTAGCATTTAATGCAGATTCCTAGTACTGGGAACCAGATCCACTAATCAAGCGATTGTGGTCGGGAAAGCTTCCTCCTTTCATGGGGAATGATTCATAATCATTTTTTATAAGTACCAAGTCGAATTTGCCTCTAGAGGTGGATTTTTATTAGTCTTCTTGTGGAGAGAACTCGTATTTTTGCAGCTCCATTGTCATTTCTTGCAGGGATGTAACTGTATTGATGAAAATAATGAAGATTGGTGTCATGTTAAGCTTCTAAATCTTGGTCTCCTCCATAGGAATCTGAATTTCCTTTGACTTTCCCATCCCAGGAGCCTCAAAGCCCTTTTGTATCATTTTCTTTTCTACTTTTCACTTCTTATTCCCATGCATCTCTTGTTCTTGTTTCTTTCTATTTTGCATTTACTATTAATGATTTTTGTTGTAGGATTTGGTTAAATGGTTGATGTAATTTATTTTTCAAGATCACAAGCATCATTTCATCCTTGGAAAATATTTGGAAGGTCATAGTAATCATTGAGCTACTTGGATTAGTTTTCTTATTCCCAATTCTAGATTTCTGGAACTCCTTTGTGGCAGAGAACAATAAATTTATTCTATTTTTTAGAGCATGATAAAAAGCTTCAATCGAGTTGCTTCCACTTAAAATAAAATTAAAAAACATTATATTTAATAACAAAAAATACCCCATTTCATTTTCACTTGATTAGGTTAGGCAATTTATAGATTTACTAGCTCACTAGTTCTCGAATCTCTGGATTTTAGACTAGTAATTTCCCGCTATTTTTTTTAGCATGGGTTAATTGTCTTTAAGTTTCTTAGGAAAATTTTAAATTTTAATTTTTGATCTCTTAAGTTCTGTATTAGTTTCAAATCACTTCCATTCATGAACATAGGCATTAGATGGCAATAACTATGTTTTCTTCCATTTAAAAAATATTTCCCATTTATAGATGAATTTATGTATAGATGCAAACAATAATGTGTGTTGTTGTAGGAGCCTCTGAATTGCAAGGAGACCTCATATAATTTTCCTAATCCAAGCCTTATCCACCCATGTCACCAAAATTGACTAAGGTCTCCATCTGAATTCTTATTTTATAAGCAAAAATTGCCATTTCCATTGAGCAAATCTAACCATCTAGAAGCCCTTGTTTGGGTTCTGGCTAGTGTCCACCACCTCCATGCCTTATTCTCCAATTATTCACCTTTCCAAAGCTTCATTCCACCTACTAGACCACTTCCTAATATTTCAGCCTGTTCCTGTAGTAAAACAAGGGATCCTGTAGACATCCTATAATTGTCCTGTAGGAAATCTTGTAGCAGCCAGTTTTGAGCCTAAATTGAGAAAAATCAGCACTGTAGCTAGGATTAGGCCTTTAATTGACATCCATACCATTAAGACCATTTTAACCCTCTTCCTCCATACCTGTCTCCCCTTCCAAATAACAAGGAAATATTATCATTTGCATTTATAAAACAAAAAAGGTTAAACAAAAAGAGTTCTTTTATGTTGACACATGCACATAACAATTAATAGTCCCTAGATCAAACTCTGTGCTCAATTAGTTTAAATCATCACAAGTGATAAATAGGATTAATCTAGGTTTATTTACATTTAATTCATGATTATTATGCAATCAGAATAGGTTTCTTTCCTTGGACTTCTTTCTTTCAATAACTTAAGGTTTTCATTTCAAGCATTTCATTTTCTACAACTAGTTTCAGAATTGACTTCAGTACATGCACTCCATTACATCATGACAGCAAAGGAAGGACACATTGCATGTTTCACATATAGTATCGATACCTCTTAAGTTTGTACGAACCCCAGGTTGATAATTAAAGTCAGTAGCCTTGGGAGTTGCAGCATTCTTATTGCAATACCAAGGCTCATCAGCCCCCGCCCACTCAGAACATCCTGATGTTTTATTTATTTTTCTCTTAACACTCTATTGGGGTAACACCACCATGGTAAACCCACCAGGTGGGTTCAACCTATGGCCAATAGAGTTTCCTTTCGTTTTTGATGTGTTGGCCACATCTTCCCAGATCTTCATGTAGAGGCTACGCCAACCTTGCCATCGAGTTTGGCACTAAAGCCAACTTTGGCTACATGCCAAAGGTCACCCAAACACCTTTTAGCACTACAATGCTTTGACTTGTGGTCACCAAATTTGAATGGCTCTATCTCATGAACCAGGAGGCCATTTTCAAACTTCTTCACACCGTTGGAAATCTCTTCCAGAGCAATTTTTGGCTGTGATTCCGATGTTGTATTTAAGCTCATATTCTGCCTAAAAAATGGCTTCAAATTCTATTATTATTTACACTATTCCTCCTAATCTCTTCTTGAAATTCCCTCTTAAATATGTCTCAGAATTGCTTTGTTTTCTAATCCCAAATTCTTTTTTTGGAGTTTGAAATGCATCCCTGCATACATGAACAAATCTCCTTTCCTATATGAAGGAATATAAGGTGGGATGAGGAAGGTACAACATTATCCACGTTATAGGATCATTTACATAAAGTTTCCTCATGTCAGTCTTTAGAATCTAGTAGTTCCTTAATGTTGACTTGAAACCCTGATGATATGGATTTTAGATTGAAAATTCATGATTATGGTTTTTTTATTCATAAATTGTGCTCTCCAATTGTGATAGCATACTCCCCATATGAGATTTATTCTCAAAAACATGCTTCTCCTTATGTTCACGATTTCCTTAGGTCTCCACATCGTCTTTTCGAAACCTCTCAAAGAGATGATTTTCCATGGCAGTTATATATTTTTGTGTTTCTTCCTTTTTTTCCTTCATCTTCTTTTCTATTCCTTCCTTTTTTTCATTAATCTTCTTTTCCATTTCTCCTTTAATATCTTCTTTAAAATGTGATAAATCACCGATTTTCAACATACTACCATCCATTTCATTACATTTCTTCTGTAATTGAGATATCATAAATCATAAATCTTCAATTTATTCATGAGTCAATATTGGACCTTCAATATATTTAATTGGTGTAGTAGTTTTCTTTGGAGGCATGTTGTAAAATGGTAATAACCCTCCTCTTTATTACAACCAAAAAAGAGTGGATCTTCTAATGAACAATTAGGTCACAATTAAATTATGTGCCTTAATTCGGAGAACATAAGGATGACTGAAACTTTATTGGTATTACTTTGAGTTTGAGGTCTTCTGGATTTGAAACTGAAATGAAATACTTTAATATGTGTCTTTTACAATTCCACAAGTGAAAACTAAATCTGATGTGTCAGTTGAAAGTTATAGTAACTTCCCCAAAACTTGCTTATCGTTTTGGCTTCTTCCCACGAGAAAACTTATATAGTGTGTCGCCTATTCAATTATTGAAATATAATTCTAGAACTTGTAGATAAGGTACTTCTATATGTCTCTTGAATTTCCTGAATATTTCACAATACAAAAATTTTCAAACAAGAATATATAGCAAAAATACCAAGCTTGTTTAAAATTTATTTCATCTTTGTTTACTAACCTTAATGTCTAGGGGCTATAACTCCTAAAGTATAGTGAACCAAACTCAAAATAGAACCAGATATTCCTTAATATTTCTTATTAATATGGTCCAATGTTAACTTCAGAAATCCTTATAGGAAAAAAAATATTATAGCACAAATGCCAAACTGACTTACTTGAGACTGAATTCTAGAGAATACACAAACCGTAACATCCTTAAAGAATATATCCTAAAATATAATGAATAAATATATTTAAATTCGACCATATGTTCATCATGATCTTTCCTCAAGGTGGTATGAGTTTCATAGTATGAATGCTTGTTAGTGTGAAATTTCTTGGAAGGTGTACCAAAAATACTTCACTTAAGTCACTAGGTGACAAGTGACCCTAATAACAAGTTGATGTATGTCTGTGATTCAGATCTACAATAAAAATGGAAAACCTACAACAAAAGTATAGGTAATCCAGAATCGAAAGAAACAGTAAATATATCCAACGCAATAACTCAAATGGAAAAACTTTAATTGAATAAATTCTTTACTACAAACACCTAATGAAGGAGATCTACAAAAGGGTTTGTAAGTCCCCCTCTGTGGGATGTGTCCTGTGATGTCCTTGTTGCTTTAGAAAACGATTTTATTTCTCAATATGTGAAAAACCCAGACAAAATGTGAACTCAAATTGGAGCTCAAAACAAAAAATACGCTAATAGTAACGATGAGTATGATCATGTGAAGAATGAATGGAAAACCATCCTATTTATAACAAAGTATTGAGTTAACCTCAGCAATGGAGAATAATAAAATAATATTAACCAAATCAAGATCTAACCGCTTGGAATACTTTATTATATTTATTGGAGAGGGAAAATATATGTAAAATGGTTAAATATCTTTATTTATAAATAATTAAAAAATGAAATGATTTATTAATTATTTCACAAGAATTAAGAATGGTGTAAAATTGAAATAATTATTAAATAGTGATTTAACAATTATTCCAATAATATAAATAAGGAATATTAAATAAATAGTGATTTATTTAATTATTGCTAGGGGATTTAGTTAAATGTGGCAAGGAATAATTATTTAAATAATGATTTAATAATTATTCCTACAGAAAATTAAATAAATAGTGATTTATCTAATTATTCTTGTGGGTTTTTTATTTAAATCATTTTTTTAAAATAAAATTGGTTTGCTAAATTATTTTCCATAGTGAAAGTGATTTTACTATGTTAAAATTAATCCTACATGGTGTATTTTAATCCACCTAGTTAAAAATGGCTAGGTGATCATTTTTTGGTGATAACAGATTGCCCCCACATGTATGAGTTTTAGGAGAAAATTGTATGACCGAAATACCTTGTAGGTTACACTTCCATAAGACACCAAAAGGGGATTCAAAGAGAGAGAGAAAGAAATGAAGCAATGCAAGGACAGGAAAAAATGGAGGGGGGAGACCTACTAAACTGATAGAAGTCTCCTTTTATGTGGGAGTACATGATCCCAAATGAGGTGGGGGACCCATACCCATACCCGTTGAGATAATTGCGTACAAATAATAATGATGATTTCAACAATGTGGGATTGAGCTATAAAGTACATGATACATGATACATTGGCATGAATGGACTAGAAAATAATACAATGTATCCCATATACATACTGTGCTTGGAAAAACGATTTTTTGTGATTGGGGGCATAGGACTCGGAGGCGATGGACGGAATGAGGGTTTCAGAGGAAGAGAAGGCCTGAACATACTTTCATGTATGCAATGGTGGAGCAAAGAAGGAGCACAGGGAGCTCGTGTCTACCAACGGAAGATCAAATCAAGGATTTGCAGATAGTAGAAAAGGAGAGGTTGTAGGAAGAAGCAGGCGCTGAAGGTGTAATGGCAGCAAGTGCGGGGAGGGGAGAGATACCCTCCTACAAGAGCATGGCAATGAGGGAGGCAAGCAAGGAATGAGCGTGGAATTGGAAGAAGTCAAATAACGGAGAGAACCCAACAAACAGAACAATCTGGCAGACGGGTTTGAGGGGAAAATGCCTCCCTAGGGCATCGAAGAAACCTAGGTTCGTAATACCGAGCAACAAACTTGAAGAGTATAGGAGTTACATGAAATATTATGCCTTAATATGTAAATTTTTAGGGTTCTAGCCATCAGAGAAAGATATGTCCAAATGGATACAACAGAGATGGAAACCTAAGGGGCATGTGGAATTGAAACTAGGTGCGAAGGGTTTTTTTACAGTAATATTCTCTAATATAGAAAACAAAGAAAGGATTTTCAAGGGAGGCCCCTACTTTATGAACAATGTTGGCCTTTTTATTCAGCACTGAGAAGACTGCTATAACCCAGACAAGGATAAAATGCTAGCAGCCCTGGTTTGGATAAGACTCTTTGGGCTTCTAATGGAGTTTTGGGATCCAGAGATTTTAGAAGGGATAGGGAATGCTATAGGATCATTCATGAAAGTATCCGAATCTACCAAAAGAGGGAGATATACGTCCTACACCAAAATATGCATGTGTATGAATATAAATGAACCTCTCCCAAACTTTATTGAATTAGAATATCATGATGAGATCTAGAAACAACCAGTGGATTACAAGTATATACCGTTCCAGTGCAGACGATATCATGAATATGGTCATCTTTTTAGACAATGCCCATTAAATAGAACAGAGGAAGCAGAGGATAAGAGAGAAGAAGAGAGGGCAACAACAGAGGAACCAAGACGGGAGGAAGGGGGATTTAAAGAAGTACAGAACAAAAGGAAATCAGGGAGCATTAAATTCCAATGACAAATACCAAAGGAAAATATACCTCTGGAAACGCAGAACAAATTCAAAGTCCTCCAGGAAGAAGAATTCAAGATGGAAAAGGAAGAAAGTGACGGAGAGACAATGGAAAAATCAAAAGAATTAAGAAAACAGGTATTAGGACAAAAGGATACAGAACAAGGGGAGGCAGAAGAGAAAGTGGAACAGACAAATGAACAAACGCAAATGGAGATAGACCCACAAAAAGACAAAGGAGGAGAAGAGAAGCGAATAATGAGGAAATTTCTATAGGAATGGAGGTTTCTAGATGAAATATTCATTCTTGAGGAGCAGAAGCAAATATATAATGAAGCATTTCAAAAATACAAGGAAAAGGTAGGGATAACAACAACAAATAAATTGGAACAGATAGAAATGTAGGGGAATCAGAACATAGGAATGGGTAGCTCTGGCAAAGGAGGAAGAAAAAGGGGCAGGCGCTCGATGAGCGAGATAATCCAGGAGGTAGGAGAGATGCTGGTGAACTCAGGAAGAATCATACATCTATCAGAGGTATTTCAACTACCCCCAAAACTGTTAAAATGATTATTACAAGTTGTAACATCAGAGGTCTTAACAGCAGAGGTAAACAAAGATATTTGAGAGACAGATTAAAAAGAGACAAACCAAGTATAATGATAGTCCAAGAAACAAATATTAGTATGCAAAAAATGGAAGAAATAATGAGCATAGGTAATACCCGTTATGAGATAATGGGACAGGACACAACAGGCAGTGCATGAGGATTGGTAATCCTATGGAACCCAGAGGAAATACAATTCGAAAATTGGATAAGCCTCCCTCGGATCCTCTCAGGCACTTTTAAGGTGATAGGATCATCTGAATGGGTAGTCTTATCAGGAGTTTATGGAACACACTATCCAATATAACGTAAAGGGTTCCTACAAAACCTGAAAGCAATACGAAGACTCATTCTAGAGAAGCCATGGATAATAGGTGGTGACTTTAATATGATTATGACCTTAGCAGAAAAGAGAGGAGGATTGAGAAGGATAGATTCAGATATGGAAGTGTTCAGAGATATGATATCAGAACAAAGAATGGTGGATATTCAAACAATAAATGGTACCCATACATGGAATAATCGTAGAGGAGGAACAAATCAAATAGCCTTAAGATTGGACAGATTCCTAGTCTCGGAACAAATCATGATGAAATATGTGTACATAGAGGCCATGATTCTGCCAGTAGTAGGCTTAAACCACTGGCCAATAAAGTTAGAAATCGACCTCAAGCAGAGCCCCAAAAGAAGACCGTTCAGGATTGAATCATTTTAGCTCAAGAACAAGCAGTTTTTACCAAAAGTAGAAGAATGGTGGACTACGAGCAGACAAAGTGGGAGAAGTAAAATGCAAACATTCCAACTAAAATTGAAAGAACTTACGGGGGAAATAAAAAAAATGGAACAAAGAGGAATTCGGGGATATTTTCAAAGAGCAGCAACGCTTAGAGCAGAAAATAAGTGAGTTGCAAAGGAGAATATATCAGAAGGCAGAAATGAAGAGAGAAGCAGAGAAGAAGGAATAGTATTAGGCCAACTAGAGGAGCGAAGAAAGCAGGAAGAGATGTTATGGAAACAAAAGTCCCGAGTTCAGTGACTCAGAGAAGGAGAAAGGAACACGAAGTTCTTTCATAAGGCCATGATCCAGCATCGACAGAGAAATAAGATCTTCTCAATTAAAAACACGGAAGGCCAACGCATAACACAACATGAGGAAATGGAATAGGAGCTTGTAGGTCACTTCAAAGGTATACTCACTGAACCCCAAAGGAATAGAATAGAGGCTATAGGCAGGATAAGTAATGAAATCCCAAAGCTAGTAACCAGGGACCAAAATTTAGCCTTGATGAGTGTAGAAACTCTGGAGGAAGTGGAGGAAATAGTGAAGGGCCTGAAATAAACAAAGCCCCAAGACCAGATGGATATACAGTAGAATTCTACCAAGAAAGTCGGCAATTCATAGGAGAAGAAATCCTTGAAGTTGTGGAGGAAGCATGCAAACAACAAAAGGTATGGCCCGGACTTAACTCTACTCTTTTAACTCTCATCCCTAAAACTGCCCATTCAGAAATAGCAGAGGGCTTCCGCCCGATTGCTCTCTGTAACATTATCTATAATATTATAGCCACCTTAATGGTCAAAAGACTAAAACCAATCCTCTCCAGCATAATATCTCCAGAACAAACAGGGTTTGTGGAAGGGAGGCAAATCTTACATGGTCTGGTAGTCTCTCAAGAAGTAATACATACTTTAAAACAAAAAAAAGGAACCAGGCATGATGATAAAATTGGATCTTTCAAAAGCCTACGATCGCCTAAATTGGAAATATTTAGAATCAATTCTACAAGCTTATGGTGTCTGTAACAGATGGGTGAAATGGATACATAGCATGATCTCCACGCCTAACTTTTCCATCCTCTTGAATGGTACACCAACAGCGTGTTGGGTCCCTATAATGCTAGTGATTACCCCATTACTATTGTAGTTATACCCCTTATTTATATTGTTGTGCCCCTATTACCCCCATATTGTTATTTCTGTGCCCCATAGAATCCCTCTATTGTTATTTTTGTGGCTTTATATTGTTATTGTTAGGTCGGCT